>JAJHUR010137017.1:0-10609 GCA_027495735.1 Lutjanus campechanus
TGCCCTGCTCACGCTGTCTCACTGCACGCTCTGACTGCCAAACACAACAAGACAGCGACAATGGCGTCGAGCCAGGGACGTTCAAAGGTAGCGTTCTCAAACTGGAAGTACCGGCATTACTTCTCGCTCATTGAAGTTAAAGGCAAGAATGTTTATGTAACATGCACGCTATGTCCAGGAAAAAAGACTTTATCCACGTCTGCCTCAAGCAACTCGAACCTTATGAAGCACCTCACATCAACACATGCTAACACGACACTTGTTGCTGCTGCTGCTCCTGCTGCTAACCCAACCCCAAGCCCAAATGCAGCCAGTGAGGGAGATGGAGCCACTCTGTTAAAACAAGCAACGCTCGATTTTTCGGGTCAGCAACAGGTGACCAAAGCCGAGCTGAACACACTGATTGCCAGGTACACTGTTGAAAACATGTTACCCCTGTCCACTGTGGAGTCTGAGGCATTCAGAGCTATCATTGGTAAAATACCAATACGAGGAGGAGGAAGGGGGGTTGCCCCATGCCGAAACACTTTTGCTAAATTCATAGACAGTGAATACGAAAAAATGAATATTGAGCTTAAAAAGTCATTTGAGGAACTGGAGTACATTTCAACCACAGCAGACATCTGGACGGCCCACAATAGAAGTTTCATGGGTGTGACAGCACATTGGATCAATCCAAATAACATGGAAAGAGAGAAAGCAGCTCTTGCCTGCAGACGGTTTAAAGGGCATCATACTCATGAGGCCATTGCAGCTGAGCTTGACAATATACACTCAACATATGGGATAACACACAAAATCGCAGCAACAGTGACTGATAATGGCTCTAATTTTGTTAAAGCATTTAAGAGGTACCAGCCACAGGAGAGTGATTCTGAAGACGATGAAGATGAGGTGGCATTTACAGACACTGAGTGTGTTTACATGGACATGAGTATCCCGGTTATGAGCCTTATCCCGGTTTTGATCATATTCGGGATACGGCGTTTACATGCACACAGAGAAACCTGGTTATTAATTTCCCTGTATACATGATGAACACCAGTATCCCAGTTTCTGATCACTGTATCTTATTTGCGCCTGTTACGTTTATTGTTTACAACTTGAACCGCGGGAATTTAGATGTAATTTTGACATAATCAGGAAAATGAGACCACTGTGGCTCATTGCGGGCTTGGCGCTATTAAAAACAAACATCACATTACAGATATGGCTCATCCACTTAATTACCAGCAACGGGAGAAGAGAGCGACAGCAAATTTTGAACTTCTCCTCACTTTTGACTGGTGTCTGGCTGTCACTGCCACCGCGCAGGACAAGGGAGCAATGAGTGAAGATACGTAGCCGTGACTGGTGGGATAGGGTCATAATGATGGAGTTCACCGATTCCGAGTGGAGAGAAAACTTCAGGATGACGAGGGCATCCTTTAACCAGCTGTGTTGAACTGTTCATGAGACCAGACGAAACAACTGTCCGAGTTGCTCCACAGTTCTCGTTGGGAAACCGGCGTCCTTCAGCCTGTTCACCACGGACTTGAACAGGTCGGCATTTCGATGCTTCCTCCCATCTAAACTTTTAAGTATATTAAGCTCCTTCATTACCGACAGACAAAACTCAGTTTCTTCGTCGCTCCAAAAGTACGCTCTTTTTTCCGCCATGTTTGTTTTGCTGTCACTTGGCTGAAGCCGCGCCTGCGCAGACAGTCAGCAGCTGTCAGAAACCGGGATAAGGTGTATACATGCCCCAGTATCCCGTTTTCTTTCGGAGTTCTCCAGGTAGCAAAATCGGGTTTCTTGAAACCGGGATACTGTCATATCCCGGTTTCTGAAATCGGGATATGATGTTTACATGCACAAACACAAAAACGGGATACTTAAAAAACCCGATAATAACCGGGATACTCATGTCCATGTAAACACACTCATTAATGATGCTCTACATGCAACTGATGATAATGATGGTGATGTTGTGATCACTTTGCCCCCCCACAAGAGATGTGCATCACACACGCTAAACCTTATTTCGTGCACAGATATTGACAAGTGGCTGCTGTCAAACCCTGCAACAAAGGCTATTTACAGAAGTGCTACTGCCAAATGCACAGCCCTCTGGAGCAAGACTAGTCGATCAACTTTGGCTACTGAAACAGTTGATGAGTTGGTGTCAAAAAAGCTGCTTGTACCTTGTACAACACGATGGAATTCCTTCTATGATGCCCTGGCTCGAATCTCTGAAATATCCATGGTAGACCTCAACACCATCTCCTCCAAATTAGGACTGACAGCGATAACAGAAAGGGAACACCAGTTTTTAAAGGAGTACTGTACTGCGATGAAGCCCCTTACAGTTGCCTTGGATATACTCCAGGGAGAAGACAACTGTTTTTATGGTACACTCCTACCAACAATAGAGACATTAATACTGAGGACAGAAGCCCTTACAAGTGGCCTGCAAATACTGAGGGATCTTCCTGACGCCATAGTCACAGTAAGAACTTTAATTGAATATTTTATTATTTATTAAATGAGCATTGCTGTAGTACTTACAATAATAAATACTACTACTACTACTACTACTACTAATAATAATAATAATAATAATAATAATAATAATAACACTGATTTGTGTGGATACATACATTTAATGTGATTATTCTTATCATTTCAGGCTATCAAAACCAGATTTGCTGATGTCCTGGGAAATGAAGAGGCTATACTTGCTGCCGTAACTCTTCCAAAATTCAAACTTCGCTGGCTGCGGTCACAGGAGTTAAAGGATAAGGCTAAGGCAAGTTTGCTGGCAGAGTGCCGGAAAGTTGTCCTCGAAGAACCACAGCCAGGTACCAGCACATCTTCACACCACACAGATTCAGCCAAAGAGAACGATTTCTTTTCCTTTGAGGAGGTTGAGGAGGACACCTCCTCTTCAGCAGAAAACCAGGTGGCAGACTATTTTAGATCTTCAGCACAAAACTTCAGTTCTCTGTGTGGATTTTCTCTCATCAAGAAAATTTCACTACGTTACAATGCTGCTACTCCATCTAGTTCACCTGTTGAGAGACTGTTCAGCCAGGGCAAGCTTGTCTTCTCTCCGAAGAGGAACAGAATGTCTGACAAAAGATTCGAAAAGCTTCTCCTCCTACGTTACAACCACTGGTTTAGTCGTTAGATGAGAGGAGTATTTTAGTATAGATTAATGTATTGTTCATTTTCGCTGAGAACGAACAACATTTTAATCTACATAGAGAGGGATAGTGTTTATTGTGCAATAATATACAGGTACAGAGATTTGCACTACTTAATGGCCAGGTCTTCCTTTCTTTCTTTTTACCCGTTTACATTTGTGTGTCTTAGTTTTGCACTTGATTGTAAAGTGTGTGAATAACTGAATATTATTTATTTTCAATATTTAATTTTTATTACTTTACTGAATATTTAAGAGTTGGATATTGCTCTGTTTATTGTGCAGTATTATACAGATACAGAGAATTGCACTAATTAAAAGCCAGATTTTCCTTTGTTTCTTATTACCCAAGTTTACATTTTTGGGTATTGGGTTTTGTACTTGAATTATTTTCAATATTTAATATTGTTACTTTACAGAATATTTAAGGAAGGGGGTTCTGTTTATTGTGCAGTAGGCCTAATATACAGTTATACAGTATATACAGTACTTAATGGCCAGAAGTTTACATTTGTGTTTTCTTAACAGGCTGCAATCTGTTTAGTTCAAATAAATACCAAATGTTCTAAAATACTGTATATAGTGTTTTTATTCTTCAATCAGTTGATATAAACATCTTTGACGTTAAAGATGTTATAGAATGTAATAACGTATAGAACATGAAAAATAACGTCACAGTTACTTTGCTGAGTAACTAATTACTCTTACAATGAGGTAACTGAGTTACTAACTCAATTACTTTTTGGGAGAAGTAATTTGTAACTGTAACTAATTACTTTTTTAAAGTAAGATGACCTACACTGGTCCTAAGTCATTTTGCAAGTTCTTCCAGCTTGAGGGGGCAGAAAACTTAAACGCCTTTTTCCTCAACTCAGTCCTGACTCTTGGGACCTGCATCTGTATAATGTTCTGGGATCGCAGGCTGTAATGGCTGGAGGTTCTACACATGTACAGACACAAGTATGGGGGGAGAAGCCCAAATATAGATTTATATATAAAAGTCATCCAGTGGGAGAACCTGTGAACAGTTAAAGAAGGGCACCTTGCAGCAGCATACAAAGAACAATGATGAACACGGTGATCACTACCAGTCATGAACCGCAAAGCGGAGTGATAAACTATGTCCAATTTCTTTAGAGACTGGTCAGGTGCATTCATAAAAACCAGATCTCCATAATCCAGTAAAGGTAAAAAGGTCATTAAGATTAATCGTTCCCTTACCTGAAGTGAGAGACAATATTTATTTCTAAAGAAGAAACCTAATTTAAGTTTCAGCTTAGAAACAAGATGATCAATATGGGGCTTAAAAGTCAGGTTGTCATCAATCAATATGCCTAAGTATTTATAAGATGTGACCAATTCAATTTCAGCTCCTTGGACAGTTGACAACCTGGGAATGTTCGATGGGAGCTGCTTGCCATTTGAAAAGAGCATAGCCTTTGACTTATCTGCATTTAGCACTAGTTTAAGTTCATTCAGGCGGGACTGTACAACATCGAAAGCAGATTGCAAGTATTCAAAGCATTGCAATACTGATGGAGATGAACAATAAATAACTGTATCATTGGCATAAAAATGGGACACAGTATTTGGCAAATTATCACAAAGATTGTTCACATATATTGTAAAGAGCAATGGCCCTAATATCGAGCCTTGTGGCACTCCCTTTGAAACAGGAAGAAGGGAAGAAGAGGACCCAGAGGCATGGACACGCTGTGTTCTGCCCGACAGATAGTTGTTGAACCACATTACAGCCTGGCTGGATAAACCAATCTTGCGGAGCCTGTGTGCGAGGATGACGTGGTCGACTGTGTCAAATGCTTTTGACAGGTCAATAAAAAGGGCTGTGCAATACTTCCGGGTATCATTTACCACTTTAATAGCAGCAGTTGTTGTGCTGTGCTTTTTGCGAAAACCTGATTGATGCGGTGCAAGGAGACTATATTCATCTAAAAAGTATTTAAGCTGTTCACTGACCAACTTTTCGAGAACCTTGGAGAGAACACATAACTTAGAGATGGGCCTGTAGTTATTAACATTAGAGGGGGCGCCACCTTTCAACAGGGGAAGGACATGGGCAGACTTCCATATGTCTGGAATCTTGTATTAAGAAATGGTAAGATTAAAAATATGGCACAGAGGTACTGCTATGAAGTTTGCAGCAGACCTTAGAAAGAAAGGCTCGAGGTTGTCAGGTCCAGCGGATTTACTGAGGTCCAGCTGTTGAAGAGCTCTGAGGACCTCGGCTACATGAAAAGGAGTAATGTCAAATTCTGGCACCATATTGTTATGGGGTGGCGTCTGAGGGCCAAACTTCTGCTCGTTCAAATGATGTGGATGTAAGGACTCAAATAAAGACCCTGAGGAAATAAAATGTTCATTAAAACAGTTAAGAATGTCTGATTTGTTATTTATGGTTAGTAAATCTTTTACAATAAAAGAAGGTAACTCATTTGTGATTTCTTCCCCAAATGAGGATTTAACTACTTTCCAGAACTTCTTGGGATTATTTAAATTACGAGTTGTCTGGTCAAGATAAAACTGGGCTTTAGTCTTTTTAACGAGGGAAGTGAAATGGTTTCTAAGCTGCCTGAATTTCTGCCAGTCATCCTGAGATTTAGATTTTCTAGCCTTAGCCCAGGCACTATCCCTTACTTTGAGTAGCCTGGACAGCTCGGGAGAGAACCAAGGATTGTTTCTACCCTTTACTTTATACTTGCGGATGGGGGCATGTTTATTTATGATAACAGTGAAGGCATCATAAAAGAATTTCCAGGCTAGCTCTACATTATTAATGATTGAGATTCTGGACCAGTCAAAGTGCCATACATCATGATGAAAAGCTTGCTCACAGAAATGTTTATAATCTCGTTTTAGAATAATCCGTGGTTTTAATTTTGGGAGTTTAGCTCATCTGACTGTAGCGATGACACAGTGATCACTTAAATCATTAGCAAAGATGCCAACATCCGAGTATTTATGGGGGGAATTGGTTAAGAATAAATCAAGAAGAGAAGATTTATCTGGAAACTTGTGATTTGGGCGTGTTGGCCCATTAACTGGCTGTGTTAGGTTAAAGCTGTAGTGCATAACTTCTACATGTCCGTACATGTCCGTTTCACCCAAGCCACTATGAGAGGAGATGACACAATGCTGATTAAGCCGATCGGCTCCTCTAACATCCCATGGCATTTTCCAATATATATCATTTTTGCTTTGCTTGTCAGCCGGCGACATTCCCGCGCTGGCGCACAGGAACTGAAGCATTTTACCGCACAACAAGAAGGGGGGGGGGTGAGCGTAGAGTCTCATTGCGAGAGGCAGAGCAGGTAGAAAGAGAAAGCGACATGACAGAGAGCCCATAGAAGCAGCTGAGACACGGTTCAGAAGTGGATCCTACCACAAACAAAAAACGCCTGGACGTTCAGCTGAAGGACTATTAGCAAAGAAGGTGACCGACGGAAAAGACAAACATGGATTTGTATTGGCGTCGCTTTTCCTGGGCTGAGAGCAGACACGGATGTTGCGTTGCTGCTGTTGGAAGTAAGTGACTTGGTTTATAATTATATTAGGAGTAGTGTTGCTGTTACATGTACTTGACCTAGTACTTTATTATTTTCTTGGAAATGGTGCTATGAACGTAATGTAACGTTAGCAGCCTGGTGTTTGTCACGTTGTGTAGCAAGAGACAGTGTCGAGCAGCACACTGTGTGAAGCGAGTGTTTCTCTGTGTACACTGTGTGTAGCGAGTGTTGCTGTGTGTACCGCGGCGAGCAGTACATGGTGTGTAGCGAGTATTTCTCTGTGTACACTGTGTGTAGCGACTGTTGCTGTGTGTACCTTAGCGAGTGTTACTCTGTGTGGGGTACACCTGGGCATACGTCATATGGAAGTGCCGGCTTTATTGTTGTAATAACACAAAATTCCGCTAGGGCGTTACAGAAGTTACACACTACAGCTTTAAAGGAGTCACACAGAGATTTAAAATGATCAGAGACAGGGGACAGCCAATCAAAGTTCAAATCTCCTATGTGAATAATCTCTTTGAAATCTAGTGCTGAAAGCTGGTTGTTCAATGAAATTAAAGCTTCATTACAGGCTGAAGGTGGTCTATAACAGCCTACAATGGTGATAACATGACCCTTATGAAGCTCTAGATTTAGGGCAAGTAGTTCAAACTGTTTGCTAAGGGAAACTGAAGAAATGACTGTGGTGTGACAGTTATGTCTGAAATAAATTGCAATGCCACCCCCTTTTCTGGAACGATCACAGCGAAAAACATTATAACCTTTGATTGCAATATCTTTGTCTGTAATGGAGTTCTTGAGCCAAGTTTCAGATAAAACAAGAATGTCTGCATTAGTCGATTTTGTCCATATTTTCACTTGATCTAGTTTTGGTAGCAGACTTCTTACATTTAAGTGAATAATACCAAGTCCTGATCTTAATTTAAAGTCACTTGGAGAGGCCAGACAATTAATATCAACTAAAGAGGAAGCAACAACTGGAGATAAACGAGTGGTGGCAGTGGGGATAAGTGGGGTAGTGTTTCTGGTTGACAGTCAGTTGGAGAGGGTCTTACTGGATTGCAGTGTAAGGTCAATGTTACATGACAGAAGACGGGACCCTGCACGGTTTAAGTGGAGACGATCATGCTTGAAAAGGTCTGGTCTGTGTAGGAAGGTGGTAAAATTATCTACATAGGGGATGCCAATACTATTGCAATAGCCTTTGAGCCATATATGAAGTTGCCTTATTCGGCTAAATTTTACATCGCCAAAGGAGGGGGGGGGGGGGGGGGGGGGGGGGGGGGGCAGAGATGATGCACTGCTTGCTCGAGTGTAAAATATTGTCAATGAGACGAATGCAGTCCTTCTTGAGTTTTATTGACTGTTGTAATTTGAGATCATTGACTCCTCCCGCATGAGTGACAACGGTCTGGACAGAGGGATGGTTTTGCAGCAGCTGGGCGATGACGTCAGTAAGTTCATTTGTGCAGGCACCTGGGCGACACGAGGTGTAATGGCGTGTACCCACCAAATGCGACGCGAATTTTTTGCGCGACGAGATTACATACAAAGTCAATGCAAAGACGTGATTGGACGCATCATCGCGCCGGGCGATGCGATCGACGCGATCGCGTGGCGGTATGGACGCGTTGGACGCGAAAATCGCTCCCATCGCGTCGCGTCATCGCTTCATCGCTCGAGTTGAAATAATTGAACTTTTGCAGCGAATTCGCGTGAAGACGCGCCGCGACAGCCTATCAGCGTTGAGATCGTCACCGACGTGCTGACGTACGGACGGACACACACACACACACACACACACACACATATCAATCCCGGCTCTTTCACACACATAGATTTTTTTTTATTTAGCGATTGTTTACTACTGGGTAACAACGAGGTAATGGCCGGCTATGAAGCACCAGTTCTGGGCAGAGCAGCAGCTAAACCTCCCGGTCCTGTACCGGTCGGAGTCTTGCTAACTACGGTGAATATTGATTGATTGAATTTGACAAACCGATAAACTGAAACTCACCGGAGCGCCGGTAGTCGGTATCCAGGCGGCTGATCCTGGCACCAACCCTGGCTAGCAGGTCTTCAAACTGGGCAACAGTCAGCCTGAAGTACCGCTGGAACTGGCCGTCGTCCAGGCGGAGCTCCTGCAGCCTGCAGGAGACGGTGGAACTCGCCGAGCTCACGCCGCCTCGCGCCGCGATGAGGCGTTTTTTGGCATTTTGGACCAGCGTCGAAACTGGAGCGTGTAGCGCGACGCGATTTCATTTTACACGCGATTTCATCGCCTCCATCGCGTTTGGTGGGTACACGCCGTAACACCTATTGATTCGGGCATCACGAACCATGGAGGACCCAACTAAAAGAACGGGGGAGTTGTTTTCAAGCTGTTCATCAGCTTCCGGACCGTTAGATGGTCCAGAGCGATCGAAACCTCTTCTTCTTCGTATATATCTTAATGGAGGCACGTACGGAAGTCTCGCGAGATCGACGCCATGTTTACATCCTACCGGCTACATGCTACAGCTGATATTTCTGCTAAAAACATGGCGAAAATGGCGTCTTTTGCGGTTAATTTTTAATGTCGCGGCTCGCGGACACTTGGATTACACCACACAAGCTGGATGGAGACATTTTGTGTTTGTTTTGTGTGCTATTTTTAACGTTTTATCCGTGGTCACCGTTCACTGCCATTGTACTAGATGAGGCTGCTACCCTGTTTCTCCTAAAACTCCAGGATTGTTTGGTGTACTGAAGATCTTCACTTATCATCACATTGGTATAGTGGTGAGTACATACTGAATGGCTTATTCTTGCAGGGTGGAATATCGCTTTAATGCATTATTGTTTGTACCAACATATCATTTTAATCACAGAGAGCTTTATGGCCTCCAAGAACAAATCTTTACAACCAATTACATGCTCAAGTAAGAGTGGTAGTAGTAGTAGTGCAGTTTGCCTCATCAACTGCATTGTAAATATTTAGTGTTTGATGGCTCAGATCTTAATTATGATTCTGGTACTTTATCACCTTGCTAAGCTCCTCAGCCCATAAATGCTCTGGCAGAGTCTGCCTACATAACTTAGATCAGTCAGCTAAAAAGACACCGCTCCAATTTTTAAGTTTCTTAACTAATATTGTTAAATTTCATCTGCTCTGCCTCCTGACCTCTCTCTGCCTTTTTCTTCAAACTTTTTCTTCAAGCTTTCCTGTCTGATAAAGGCATAAAAGGCAAAACAAACAAACAAAAAAAAAGGTGACAGGGACGTCACCACTCATGTACTGTAAATGTGATATCTCAGAACCGTTTGGTTCATATGTCACTGTGACCTCATAAAACATGTTTTGGCCATAACTCACGAATTCATGATTCATAAATATGACAAAATTTCACACAAATATCTAACAGGATAGTAGCAGTCTTGGTGAACGACTATATACATGTAACTTAACTACAAAATATATAATTATATAATAATCATATAATTGTAATTTGCTACAGTAACTGGCTGAGAAGTGCATTCTGCAGACTGTGCATTCAGGTCTGCACTATAATATATATTGTTCCACACATAAATAAAGACTAATTTTGAAAAAAATCTGTTATGATGTACATTTTCCCATCTCTGTGCTATGCAAGTTTCTCTGCCATGCTTATAAGTGTGATTTATGTACTACACATGTGTAATAACCCAGATAGCACGCATACGTCTGGCCGACGTCGGCCTCAGATCGTGCGTCGGCATTCTATTTCTAACGTCTGTAAATGCGTCTGGGAAGCATCGGCCCATAGCAGGGACATGGTTTGCCAGAGGGTGGGTTATGTGCTCTATTTCAAAGTCGGACATAGGTCGGCTGTGGATCGGCCCCTTGTGGGTCATCCTATTGGCGCCAATGAGGAAC
>JAJHUR010137018.1:0-13369 GCA_027495735.1 Lutjanus campechanus
TCCATTAAGAGATATACGTAGTCTCGCGATACCTCGACGCCATGTTTACATGCTACCTGGGAGGCTACAGTTGACAGCTGTCCAAACTCCCCATGACTGTGTTTGCACGTGTTGTCATGTACGTGATTATTCTTGGTTGATCACCCGCAAAATGCACACCAACCAAAACGAGCAGTATATTAGAATGCACACCCAATTTAGCACTCTTTACATAGTAAATCAGGCCCCTAGTGTAATCTGACTCACTGGATGCACACTGCAGGTATAAGTCCTGTCACTGGTCTCTTGCTTCAAGCAACACTGCTGTGTCCATTATCTACATTTTCAAAGTCAAGTGAACAGCGCTCAAAATGGCAAATTAGTACCTGGGACATTAATGATATGAGCGTAAACAAGCAAATGGGTGTAACCTTTTATTTTGGGGTTTTGCTGTGGAGAGAGGTTTTGGGTACGTGAGACTACATTTAGTGCAAAACACAAAGAAAGCACCACACTTCACTTTGCACATTTCTAACAAACCCAAAGGGTAAAACAGATTAAATAGAGACACCTCTCTTCTGCTCTGTGTGTGTGTGTGTGTGTGTGTGTGTGTGTGTGTGTGCTGAGTTGGCTTTCCTCAGGTCTTTCTTCACAGCCACAGAGCCTGTAAATGAGCCATGTGGTGCTCAGAGAGAGAAACATCAACAGTGTGAGGTCACACACACATTTACACACATGCACACACACACAGGTGCAATCAGGCCTGATGAGGCGTGTGTCTGATAGTCATGCAAATCCTTCACACAGTGGCAGACTGACTTCTTACACTTGCTGTTGTGTGAGTGTGTGTGTATGTGTGTGTGGTGGGAAGCCCCATTAGGAACCACTCAGTCAGATCACTCAGATCACAGCTCAGGCAGCTTCCCTTCCTGTCTTTCTCTCTTTCAGACACACACACACACACACACACACACACACACACACACACACACACACCCAGGGGGCATCCTTTGTGTGACCCCCTGACCGGTCCCTTAGCTCCACCCTGAGACACCTGGACTAAACTGACACACAAGACCTTCATCAATCAGCAACACACTCCCTGTGTGTGGCTCATGTTACCTCCCTGCTCACATTCATACACACACTGATACTGATCTTGATCTTTGCTTTCTTCAGACTGAAACTGGGGGTTGCAGTGAGTGTGAGGGCAAGGGAGGAAAGAAGAGGACAAGGGGGATTAGAGAAAGGAAGGAAAGAAGGAGGAGAGTGTGTTTACACTGATCAGTAGCAGCCTGGTGTCCTCAGGAAACGTCTGACTGAGGGGAGAGACGGGGACAGACAGAAAACAATACTTCATGCACTTTATATGATACTTTTTATTTACTGCCACAAACTGACAGGTCAAAGTCAGTCCACTGCTCATGAGGAGTACAACAGTTGTGTTGTGTCTGCAGGTTGGAGAAAATAACCCTGATGATGTCATCTCAGTTTGAGTTACAAACTGGAGATATGGGGGTGGTCCATTAGATAAAGATGCATTAGCTTCCACAGAGAGAAAAAACAACCATTCACACTCACACCTACGGGCAATTTAGAGTCACCAATTAACCTAATTAACCCATTTTGCCCCACTGGCAACAATTGTTGCCGAAGTGTATCACTGTCATTTTCTACTCACAATAAAAAATCTCAAAGGTACTAATGCAACTTTTTCCACTTATATGCTAGTAGACAACTTAAACAAAGGTTTTGCTTTATAAAAAATAGTTTCCAAGTGCTTCCTGTCACATGACATCATCTGCTTCCTGCTCCTTCCGGCTGAAAACATGGCGAATGCAAATCCTCCTGGAAAGAGGTCATTTTCATAAATTTCTTATGATTTTCCCTGTAACATATTTATAATTATTTAATCATTCAAGTCTCTAGAGTAACCCTCCCCCCAAAAATTATACCTGGCATAAATATTTTTTTGTTCATGGGCTTATTTCTGTGAGTGGCAACAAAAGTTGCCAGTGGGCACATAGCTTGTCGCTAACTAAAGGGAAACACTGTATGCAGGATTGCTCCTAATTTACTTATTTCAGCATGAATTCAATGTTTGAAACCTTTTGTTGTTATGTTTTAACCTGGCTGAGATGTACATCTGATACAAAGGTTATTTATGAATAAGGAAACCAGTTCAAATTGTTTGTCGTTTTGAATTTTATACAGGGGGAACCAAGGTTTGACCCATGATCATTAGCTACCTTCCTGGGATGATAATATCCATTGGTATCCATGTACAGTTTTACATAATTTTTTTGTTTTACACCCCCCCCACCCCTTCCACATTTTTGTTATTATTTATTATGACTATATTATTATTTTGTTATTACTATATTACTATTATTATTTCTATATTATGATCAGGTGATTTCTATATTAGCTCATTTGACCTAGTGACAAGCTATGTGACTACTGGCAACAATTGTTGCCAGTCATAAAAATGCTATTTTTTTCAAAACAAAGTACAAAATGGAAAGAGTAAATACATAACATGATTCAGAGGGACTCAACTGATAAAATTATATGCCTTACAACTCCGAAAAAAATTTGGGCATAAATGGGTTAACCTGCATGTCTTTGGACTGTGGGAGGAAGCCAGAGTACCCGGAGAGAACCCACATAGACATGAGGAGAACTTGCAGACTCCGCACAGGAAGGTCCTGCCCCAGCCACAAACTACCCTCTTCTTCTTTGTGGAATAACCTGCTGGTGCACTTCTTCATTTACAGATAAAGCAGATTTTTATAATTTTTGTAAGTCTGAGCTGTTTTGGTAAGGTTAGTTAGAACACTCAGGACAGAGTGAGGTTTTGTTCTTCCTGGAGCAATTTTCCTTTGATTTTTAATGAATTCTACAAAAAAATTGCAACTTTTTTTTTTAAAGCAATTTTCACCTGGTCCCACAATTTCATTGCCAAATGCCTAAGAGCAACGCAACATTCATTTAAATTTTTTAGACAAGCTGCTGTGAAATCAGGCATTTTAGGCTGAAACAATCCAAAATAGGCCCACAAAACCCTGGAGGGACTGGTGTGGAAATGATGGTGAAGATGTGGAACAAATGAACACAAAACATGATGATGATGAGAGGCTCCTCAAACCCTGTCATGATGCTTTAAATTTCCCTGACCCGTGTATTAATGGGTATATCGACTGCCAAGACAGTCGATTTTGAATTTGATCAACATGTTCCGTCATTTCAGATCCCTATCATGGATTGATAACTGGCAAGAAAACTTCCCAAATCTTCTCAAAAAGGATTGTTTCCTCTCCTCCGAGACAAAATTAGTTGCTCTGACTCATCAAAACTGAAACTGAACGCCCATCTTTTCTTGTCTCATTCACTAACAAGTCGCAAGTGAAGTGAGACAGCTGTTGTCATGGATACATGGATACTTGTGTATATTTTGACCACAGATACAGGCGTGACAGGATGAGGACCGACTAAAGAATCAAGTTCACAGCACTAGTTGGGATTTCCTGAGTTAAGATATGAGGTCTGAGATAAGATAGGACTGCTGCTGTAATATGATGGGAAACTTCAATTAAGAAAAGACAAACACTTACAAAGTGTTTCTGTATTGGGGCCCCTGGATTTCAAACAAAAGTCTTTGAGCTGGAAGGTGGTGCAGCTGTAGTGTGTCCTTCAAAAACTGATGTCTCACTACACAGTCACTCAGCCGTGCGCTCTCTGCACACACCTGAAGCTCGTCACACAATGAACTGCTCCAGTGCTCGCACCTCACTGTAACATTCTCGTCAAACACAAGGTTTGGGGAAAAGGAAAAGAATAAGAACTTTCACCCCATTATCACTCTTTGAATCAGGGTAAAGGGAATTCAGAGTTTTTCTTTCTACTATGTAGGACTGATATGTGTAGCTAAATTGTTAAACTAAATTGTTTCTGTGCTCAGGACTTTTTGGGTGGACCTGAAACATGGCTCATGATTTTGAGACCTAATTTTACATTTTTTTAAATCGTTCAGATTTGGCTGGGTGGTTAATAACATGATTCTGGGGTGTGAGCACACATTTATTATTGCCTTACATGAACTTTAACAAAAATTTTCTAAAAATGTATAGACTCATAAAATAATTCCACCCAATCATCACTTATGACCCACTGTGTGTGTGCTGATGTCTGTATTTGCCTATTTTTTCTCATTACTTTTCTGAGCATCAGTGTTGGTATTTGATAACCTGGGAACAGGGTTGTCACTTGTCCTGTATAATTTCTAATGTATACTGTGTTAATAAGTTAATATAAATGATGCAGCTGTCCTCTAGATTACTCTTATTTCTTGTACATTCATGTTTAGAGCAGCAGAGAGGAATTTGAAAATGCTGCATAAAAGGCATAAAACCAGAATGGTGGAAAATGAAGTGTCGGACACTCGAAATCACATAGGTGAGAACCCCCCTCCCCCTTTTGACCTCCCTTGGTGTGGGGCTGCTAGGTGTCCCTTGGTTTTCTACAGTGGAAGTGGCCGCCTTACTGGGAATGAGACTGAATCTTTGATATGTGAAATCCTGTGGCAGTATATATAATATCAATCATTAACAATAATTGGGCAAGTAACTGGTTAAAAAGGATTCAAGTTTTAGTGAAAGGTCAGCATGAGAGCATCAGAAAACTCTTGTTTGTTTATTTTCCCGACATAAATCATATTCATTTACTTTATTTCACCCTATTTCTCTCCCCTGGTCATCCACACCCACCCAGGGGGGCCCGGCCTCCCCTCCGGATTTTGGAACCACTGGATCAGGTGATTGTCGCAGCCACATACCACTCTGGAAATGTTGGTACCCACTGTTAATTTGCTCATGTGTCTAGGTCTTCAGACATAATATGTGGGACATGATGTCCAATAGCAGGAAAGCTAATGTTAGCTGGGGTTAACTGCCACTCTGTGTGTGTGTGCTCGGCCTACCTTGGTTCTTCGTGACTCGCTCAACCAGCTCTGGCACTGACCCTCCGAGTCTGCACCGTCTGCTTCACCACTCGGTGGTGCTGGGGTTAGGACCAGCTCGGTCCTGAGATCCCACCATCGATCTCGCTCTGGACAGGCTCATTGTCTTCCTTGTGCCGCCTCTCATTCAGCGATCTGTTCAGCTTTATTACACAAAGACAGTAACTCAAATACAAAATAAAATGGGGAGTTGAACACTTCTGCAGTCTTCTTCTGGATGATTTTCCTTTCAAAAAGAGGAGCGAGGTCATAACACAAGTCACAACTCTGTATGGTGTCCTCTAACGTGGTGGAGACAGCGGTTTCCCACAAGGCCCTGTATAAGCCCCCGTTCTGTCACTCTGATGTCAAACTTAAGCGCCACAGTTACGAAGCAACCAGCCAAACAACACAACAGAGTGTCAATATGAATTATAAATTATCTGTGACTGCAACAATGATGTAAAACTGCAGTATGTGTTACAGTAAGGATGGACCCCGTCAACTTCAGAACTCTCACCTTTTTCATCTCAGCTGTAGATGTGTCAGCAGCAGGGGTGGAAGTTACTACTACTATCTATTTTGATACATTTGTTTAATCGTTTTGAGCCATTTTTTTTTATGAAAAGTTACCAAATCCTCTGATTTCAGCTTCTCAGATGTGTATATTTTTAGGTTTCAGTCTTCTCTGATAGTAAACTAAATATCTTTGTGGACAAAACAAGACATTTGAGGACGTCATCTTGGGCTTTGGGAAACACTGATCAACATTTCAGAGGTAGTTTGGAATAATTCAGACTGAATGTTTGGAGAAACAGGAACCACTATTCATAATCCATTAAACATCAACAGCTAAAAAGTAACTAATACTCTGAATAGTTTTTGAGATGAATACATTGAACTTTTACTTAAGTATTTTTGTACCACCAGTACTTTTACTTGTAATTAAGTCATATTTTAGCAATGTAACAGTACTTGTAGTTAAGTACAGATTTTCTCTACTCTTTCCATCACTGGTTAGCAGCTCTTTAATGCTGAATAAAATCACCTCCATTGTGTCAGCAGTGAACAAGAGTGACTTTTTCATATGTAATCAGTTTTTAAAAAGCCAGAACTGAAAAGACATCACGTCAGCCTGACATTAACATGTATGTACATGTGGAGGGACAGAGATAAATAAAGGAAGGACATGGCTGGATGACAGTGAGGTGTGAAATGAAAAATCAGTTCATGGAAAGTCTGAGGTATGAGGAAGAAGTCTGAGCTGAGGTCAGTGTAGCTATGAGAACCAGTGGTCATTACTTCTGTTTGTATGCAAACCGCTTCAGGAAACATGAAAACATGTAAATGAATGAGTCAGGTTGACTTTATTTCATGGCAGTAATGTGTAAACAGCTCCGGCTGCGGCCGCCTCCCCTCCCTGCTAATTAAAACACTCCTCATTTCCCAATTTTCACTTTATTTATATTTTCCAAATTAAAAAGCCGTCTTCAGGGTCTGCTGCGTAATGAAATTCAAAAAGCAGGAGGTGAAGGGTGTGGGGGTGTGTGGGGGGCTGTGGGATTCATTGGAGCCACTTGACTAAAGCTAAACTGCCATGATTTTGCTGGGGAAAAAAAAAAGAGCTCTTCAATTATGTATGACTGTAACCGACTCTGTGATGCGAGACGAGCCTGTCCCTTCCGTTGCATTAGCTGAGGTCTCACAGGAGGAGCTCGCCAGCCATTAGCAGGCAGTGGACATGCAGGGCCGGGGCTATCAACTGGCAGTGGGATAAGGCTATTCGCAGGCCTTTGGAGAGCGTGACAAGTGAACACATCAGACAGTGATGTGGTGTTTGATTGCATTAGTGGACTGAAGGAGCACAGAGTGGCTAGGTAATCCATTTACCACCCCTTACCTGTCAGCACACATTCTGCTGCTACAGTATCAATCCACAATATAATAAGATTTGGATATTTACATGGTTTGAAATCCACATGAAGTTCTCATTTTCTATCGCGCTCACTATATTCTCTGTTCATTTGACTGTGCGGTTTAAGTACAAAATCAAAAATGAGAATGATCCTGTGTGGGTTGTTACAGAGCAATACGCCAGATCAGACAGATGAGAGTCATTTGTGTGAAAACCTGAAGATGTGGATTGTTGTTTTTTTTGAAACCACAGGAAGTCTGACAAGAAAATATCTACAAACTCTGCTCAAGAAAGTACACTGCAGATTTAGTTCCAGTAGTTCCATCCCGTTAAACTTTATTTTGCTAAAATTCAACTTCTGAATCCTTTTATAGCAGATCCACCACTAAGTATTGTTAATGTTTGATAAAAACTGTAGGATGGGGGCAAACTGTTTTTTAGCTTCTGAAAGTGGGGCATGCCAAAAAAGTTTGGGAATCACTGCCAGCAGATACTGACCTCTCCAATATGGTGGCTGCGTAGATGCATAGTGGAGACTAAGTGGATGGCCAGTGAGGTACAGTCAAGATGGCGAAGCAAAGCAAAATAAACTTATTCATCTTGTATCATGTTTAACTTTAGTGGATCACAACATATTAGGTATGAAATGAATCTGCAAATTTTCTGGTTTAAGATGAGCCCAAACTTTCCTATGTCAGTTTTTGAGCTCTGACAAAGGTCAAAATGTGGCCTGCAACAGACCATGTGATCCTTGTTATTAGCAGTTATTTTATTTTTTGTCATTTGTTTCAAATTAGTCATTCTGTCATTTGTCTCGAATGAGAACTACATTGTTCAAACCTCTGAATAACTAGTATGGTGTTCACATCCAATTGGAATTTCTCATTCATTCAAGCAATTTGCACAAGTATTTAGTTTATCATGTGTTCAAAAGAGTCAGTACAGTCAACAAATTTGCACAGTAACTATTCGCACATGGCTCACTGATCAAAACTGATGAGTTGATTCTCTGTGAAACTGTCAAACTCTTCACACCTTCTGCACATTCTTTCATTGTCTGAGCCATCACATGCAAAAATAATCCACTGAGTCATCAAAATCTGTCATACAGCCATGTATATTCCATAAATATCTATGAAATGGGATGCCTGCTTAATTTGGCAAATGAGCTGCCAGGTGACAGTAATGACGTAGGAAACACACGGGTGTCATTTCGTGGCGCGTTTTCTATATATGACTTAACATGAAAGAACAAAAGTGACAGACCAGTAAACTTTTACGTGATGTTGAAATCTAAATCTAAAAAGCATAGAGTGATACACAACAAAATAGCATTCAGCTCGACAAACTGACATACTTATAAAGTACAGTGTCAAGTGTATGAGGGATGAGCTGTGGAAAGAACAGACAGTAGCTCACACACTAAAGCTGGTATTATACTTTCTGTGTCCGTGAGTCCACATGACTTGAAGTTGATCATCAGAGGATGAATCTGTAGGCTCTGTAGGGACACATGCACAATGTTGGTCAAGTTCTACTACTCAGGAAGTGTGACAAATGATTTATTGCTCCTTTAAAAAGTAAACTTGGCATCAAAAGTAATTAGTTTTTATATGAACATTTTTTGGCCTTGTCGCACTTCAAAGTTTCTCTGCTGATCCTTTGAATTGTTACGCCCAGAATTTTTTTTTTGTTATCTGTCCAGATGTCGGCTGTGGTGGAAACGAAGTCGACCTTTCTGAGTGACCTTCAGATTAGATTCCATCACCACAGATTCTCTCTGGAGGAGCCACACAAACTCAAAATAATCACAATACTTGACCTGTGGAAAGTCTGCCTCTCTCCCTCAACCTCATCCTCCATTTAGTTTTTCGGCGAGCATCAATTTCATTTCGTAGATGCTTTTATCCGAAGCAACGTACATATGAGAGCTAACGCAACCCAAGCAAGGATTTAGTCAGGAGAGAACAACACAACTAAGTGCCATGGAGACAAGTTTAAGTCTGAGAGGATGTAGGTGTCTGCAGGCAGGGCCAGTGGCAGTGTGCATAGAGTCAATAAGATGCTTTTTTTTTTTAAAAATTATGGATATTTTGTGCAGTCAATCAAGTGCAAAGATGGATGGAACATGGTTTGGTAGCTCGTTCCAGCGTCGGAGAGCCACAAACTGGAAGAGTCTAGCTAACGACCTCAGGCTCTGTTGTGGTGGTTCAATCAGGCGTCTTTCTTTGGCAGAGCGCAGTGAGCAGGGGGGAGCGAAGACCTGGATGACGAGTTCAGGTAGGCGGGATGTCAGGGGTCAGTGTCAGGGTTTTGAATTTCATGTAGGCAGCGACTGGCAGCCAGTGGAGCGATCTGAACAGTGAGGTGACGTGCTGATTTTGGCTGACTGAAAACCAGACATGCTGCCACACTCTGGATCATCTGTAGAGGTTTGAACATGCATGCTGGGATAGCCTACCTAAGGTCAAAAAGTAAATCAGATTTACTTGGATTAGTAACTAGTCTACTTATTACTGGGTGATGTAATAGTATTACATTAATGAGTTACTGAGTAATGCATTACTACCCAACACTGAATGCACATACCCCAAATTGTTGTGATTGTGCCAACTTGCCCATGCGACCATCACTGGCGCCGATTTACTGCACATATGTGGAATGTATCCGCTAAGCAGACTCCAGAAGGTAGAATAACAGAATTAAGGCATCAGAGGTGTCAGCAGCCACACACACACGTACCAACGCATGATTACATAATTACAGACACGTAAAATAAAGATGTACCCAAAAGAGCTATTTTTACACAGATTGTCGAAATGAAGGCTCGCCTCTACATGCTTTTGGTTTTTATACTGGGTCCAACCACGCTGCTATAAAGCCGCCTCAGCGTGACTTAATGCAACATGTTGGCACTGTGGAATCAAAACAGGTAACACAACAGCATAAAAAGTGATTCTGTGCCTCTGTTCTTTTCTAATCACACAATACCTCAGAGAACGCAAAGCCTCTTATGTGTTCCTGGATAAATGGAGCAATGCTTCTTCTGCAACAGTGAAGTTAAACAGACCGACCGGTGTGATGATCTGACTGTCAGTGCACACAGCTCTGCGTCAGCGCTGCACAAAGTGTCCGTTGGTCTCTCATTCCCTGCTCAGACACAGCTGACAGATACGTGGAATAAGGATGTCATTTAAAGAACATGGTCACAAACAGGAGTAAATGTGTAACTCAACAGAATCTTGTCCCGTCGTGCCAGTTCACCCTTTTACACACAGATGTTGATTCGGCTCTGTTACTACATCTGCTGGCGGATCAGAGGCGGAGCAAAACTGCATCTCCATTCCACATCCGTCAACATACAGACAGTGAAGCAGAATAAAGGCGCAACATTCCCGCCTTGAACAGGCTGTGAAAAAGTCACTTTGATTGTTGCTATACTGACTAGAGGAAAGTGACACAGCAGTCACAACCACGGTGACCAGAGGACAGAGGCTGATATTCTGGACAAGGGAGTTACGGGTGAGCGCGTCATGTCAGAAGGATTAATATCTAGAATCATTTAGATTAAAATCAAACTCTTAACTCTAATAATTTATTGTTAATATATAGATCAGATTCTGAGAATAATCTGAGGCACAAATTCCTCAAATGGTGACGGCTTCAGTCTGTCATCTAATGACATCAACAATCTGTTATTTTAGCCTAATCAGCGCAATAACCTAGCAGAAACATCAGTAATGACTAGGGGTGTAACGATACACAAAAATCTCGGTTCGATACGTACCTCGGTTTTGAGGTCACGGTTCGGTTCATTTTCGATACAGTATGGGAACAAAAAGCAAAACCTAAATTTTCTTGTTGTTCATTTGGGTGTACTTCATACCGGGGCTCAATCACCTTGAGCATGTGTTTAAAACCTGGATTTTCAACAACTGAATATGGTCTTAGATCCGCTGCTATATAAACTCCAATGGTTCTTGTTATAGCTTTGGCCCGATCTGAATTGCCAGGGAGAGGCTGCTTGAATGCCGAGGTCAGCTGCGTTTGCACTATGTTGGTTTTTCTTCTTGTAGCGGTGATATTTACACTCGGGTGGTGCCGTTTTAGGTGAGTTAGCATGTTTGTCGTGTTGCCGGAGACATACCTGATCTCAGCTGATCAGTGTCGGCACACCGCCCTCGTTTTATCCACCTGTCTTTCTCCGTTGCAATATTTAACCAGGAAGCCGAAGTGTTCCCAAGCAGGAGACTTTAGCGACAGGGGAGGGTCTTCAAGCTCCGGTTTACTGCTAGCAGTAGCCATCATGCGCACGGGCTGCAGGTGTAGCTGCACGTGTAGCTGCACATGTTAGCGGCGGAACGTAAACACACGCAACTTCTGGCCCGTGAGCCAAAAAAATAAAAAATAAATTCCGGCCCGTGAACTCACCCGTGCACAGCCCTGTACCGAACCGAACGTCGCGTACCGAAACGGTTCAATACAAATACATGTATTGTTACACCCCTAGTAATGACATATTTTGCAGAAACCAACAGAAACAAGACTTTTTTATATATATAACAAAAGAAACTAGTGTCTAAATAAGTGATTTGATCAGAATGTTTTTATGGATTTATATATTTTTTTCAATATATCATCTATTACTATATGAATAATTTTCAGGACAAACAGGACAGGACGTGGGGACAGCAACTTGTAGTTTGGGCCTTTTAAGGATGTCTGGTCACCCTAGTCACAGCACAAGTCTTCATTTCGAAATATCATATCAGATTTCTTGTAATATCATTTCATTCTCATAATAATTTCTTTATTCTTAAAGTCTCAGAGTTCCTCTCACCCAGCAGTGACCTGAACACAGCAAATTGTCAACGGCATGTTTGTAATAGAATGTTTCTGTCATTAAAAAGTATTTTGGCTATTTAAGCCATGTCTTACAATAGTCCATCGAATAATACCCATATCCAAATTGCGACATGTATTATTTATTGATCATTTACCATAGATTGGGGTCATTTTATTGGTCACATTTAGTGCACATGCCTTCTTCAAGTGTGAACATACATTTGTCTTAAAAATAATATAATTTATAAAAAAGATAATACATGTTGTGATACTTTATTCTCAATACGTATCATTCTTCCAACTAATCAACAATCCCAAATATATGTGTTATGTAATTTATTCTAAGAAGTCACTGACTGAACAGTCAGACTGTAACTGCTGCTGTGATGACGATGTCTCTGAAAATAGAGGCTGCATCTATCTGGACAGGACATCTGTCCCTCTGTAAATAACAGTGAATGTGACTGATGAAGACACTGCCCTGGTGTCCAGTCCGTGTCTGTAGCGTCTCACAGCCTGACTGGACGAGCTGTTTCTGGAGGTATCTTCTGTGTGTGTGTTCTTCTCTACTTGTTCTTGCTGAGTGTTCTCTGCTTCTCGGCGTGCTCCACTATCTTCTCCTCCACGTACAGACCTTTGCGGCGGCGGACAGCGTTCATGTATTTGAGCGCCTGGTTGGCCGAGTCGGCTTTCTCCCCGAAGTGCAGGTATTCTTCTTCAGTGGTGGGAACCCAGTACGGATCACTGCTGATCACCTGGGACACAGAGAGGAGGAGAGGGACATAAATGGGACAGAGTTTGATTGATTGTACTCAAGTCTGACCACTTTAACCCAGATTTTCATTCTCCCTTACAAGGGTGTGGCACAAAGCTCCGATCTGCACCTGTTTAAATCAACGTTAATGGGTAAGATCAGAAATCTACTTGCCCCTATACACCTTTTTATCCTTCTTTATTCATTTATTCATTAGCTGTTGTTAAATAAAAAAGACTAAAGTTAATTGTCACGTTTCATTTAGGGCTGCAAGGTCTATAAAATGTCAGAAAATACTGAAACGTGTCCATCTCAGTTTCTCAGTCTCGTTTTGTCAGTCTAAAACCCAAAGATATTCAGTTTAATATGACAATAAACAAAAGCAAGCAGGAAACCTCCATATTTAAGAGGCCACTTTTTCATAAAAAACTACTTGAACGATTGATAAATTATCAAAAAGTTTTTTGTTTTTTTTATCACTTGCTTAACCAGGCAAGTGAGTTGCCAGATTTATTAGCCCGACATGCCATTTTACTTTCACCGGGCAGGCAGGTAATCCTTATTGTTGAGCCCTGCATGTAGCATTTATCTGTCTGTAACATCATCATCATTATGAATGAGGGTAACGTCAGTGGTTCTTTAGTTTAAATACAGATTTGAAATGATTTTTTCCATCACTTTTGGGGACATTACATAGACTAAACATAACCACTACTTGCCAAGCCCTAAAACTGACCCTACTCTTAAAAGGGACAGTTCACCCCTGTAGTGTTATTTATCTGAAAAGATTCTGGTGTGAGCTGGTGTGAATGACTTTTCACCTGTATCGCCCAGGCTCAGTCTGTAGTGCTGTTTATCCATCTAGATTGTTTTAATGTGA
>JAJHUR010137019.1:0-14520 GCA_027495735.1 Lutjanus campechanus
CGGGACAAACTGTTCTGTACGAGAGCAAATACTGAAAATAATCCAAGAACTGACATCTAATTTAAAACCTCTCGAAATGTGGCCTTGGACAGTAAAATGCAAACATGATATCAAAGTTCAGTTTCTGAATGAAAATAAACTTTTAAAACTATTAGAAGTATCAGCCTGAGAGGGTTTTATCTGGGTCTTCTCTCTCCCTCTGTGTAGGTGCTTCATCTCTGGCTTCAACACTCAGGTGTGGTTTTGCCGCTTGGATCAGATAAAAAAAACAAAAGGGCCACGTCAGGTTAAATCCTGTTTCTTTAATCTAAAGAAGATGTCAGCTGAGTTTGCTCTTGTTTTTGGCTCAGAGACACAGTTTGCCTCCTCTGACAGACACACTGGTTTATTTTTCTTGTGATGTGTTTCAGGAAACAATCTGCTCTTAATTTTCTTTAAACAAATGAAAACAAATCTGCCTGACACATAACCATGAAGCATTTGGTGTGTTTTGCCTCATTTCAAGAAATTACGGCATGGGTTTCTAATCTGCTGGTCTACAGCTGTGGAATGTGGTGTGTGTGTGTGTGTGTTTAATGTTTTCGTGTGTGTGCATGTGTGTGTGTGTGTGTGTGTGTGTGTGTGTGTCCCAGCACCCTGTGGCTGTGTGTGGGTTCAGTCAAGTCCTGACAGGAGTTGCAGTATCATTCTGCAGAGTTGTGGTATGTGGTCAAAGGGAAAGAAATGTGAAAAAATGAAATATAAAATGTGTTTAATGCACTTCCTGGTTTAAGGCTGTCAGGATGTTTGAGCGTGTTCCTGTAAAGAGTAGAGGAAGACGTCTTTAAGCCTTTTTTAAATCAGTTTTATCCACACACACACTCACACACACAGAGCTGAGGTGAGTTCACATACCTGCAGTTACATGAAACCAGATACCTGCCACAGAAACACCCAACTCTTTCTCAACTCCGTGCCTCAGTATGCAGCCCAGTGTCTTAGAACAACTCATATTAGATATACATACATATATTCAATTATATCTGCAGTGTTGTAATGAAATTACATCCAAACTTTCATTCTAGCAAGATGGTTCTTGTCTTGGCAGGATCCTGAACAGTCCACCGATCAGCCGACATTTACACATCACTTCCTGCTTCAGTTCAGTAAGTCTGACTCAGTGAATTATATTGTTCATGATTCACACACAAAAGAACACAGAGGGGAGATAAAGTTGCAGCATTAGTTGGAAGTTTAGATTTGGAAAGCGTCCAGATTCACGATTATACTGACCACAGCTATCAATGCTTTTTACCAATATTTTAGACCAATGAACTATTCGAAGAATTTAAAAAAATAATCGTCACATTAATCGATGATACAAATTATCATTAGTTGCAGCAAACAAAATTTTTTCCTCTGTATGTGGAAACGACAAGTAAACAACCTGAATCTTAAACTTGAATCTTGATGCTGGACAATATTTACCATGAGTTTGTCAAAGTGCAGCAATAAAACACAGGTATTACAATAACTAAAACTTTAAACTGTCTAACTGTCATTATTATTTCATCCTCACCTCTGTCCGGGAACTATTTTGCACTTTACATCTGTAGCTGTTACAGCCGTCTGACAGCAGGCAAAGAAGCGAAAAGATGCTACAACCTGGACTCTAAAATACTTGGGACGTGGTGTAAAACATGACAAAAAACAGAATGCAATGAGTCGCAAACGTTTTCCTGAATTTAACCATTAATGCTGCAGGATTTGGTGCAACAGATGCTGCCATCAAGACGACGTCTTTTTCAGAGACGACCCTGCTTAATGCAGCTCACAAACACTGACCGAGTGTTGTTAAAAGAAGAGTTGATGCATCACAGCAGTAAACACGTATAGACGCATGTCTCTGCATGTATGCATCTGTAGTTAATTTAAAGCACCTGATAACATGAAGTGAAACTGAGAAATGAAAAGTGTTTGAGTTATAATGAAAGGTCAAGCAGAGGCAGCACATCCAGGCCAGAGAAATCTGTAATATATTTACTGTAATAAATCATAAAATCACTATAATATGTCATCAGAGATTAAGAGAAGTTTCTATTCGGGGCCGTAACTTGTGGTTTAGTTTGTCTGTTTCACGTTAATTAGAGTTCGTATTAATGTCGAATGAGTAAGTGTCTGTTTCTGAGTCGTAAGGAAACATAAATAATCTTTTAGAAGGAGTAGGGAGATGTTTATAGCGGTTAAATTAAACAAAATGTTAATGGAGTTTGGCAGGCAGTGAGACCAGAGTGTGTATTTTCGGAGCAGCGGGCTTTAATTTAGTTTAGATAACAGACTGAAGTTCACATCGACAGACAACTGACAGAGTTAAAAACAGCTCTTCAACTTGTATAGTAGGCCTGCAACTAACAGTTATTTTCATAATCGATTATTTCTTGATTAATCATTTAGTTGTTTGGTCCCAAAGTTCAAGATGACGTCCTCAAATGTCTCGTTCTGTCCCCAATCCCAAGATATTCAGTTTTCTGTCAAAGAGGAGTAAAGAAACCAGAAAATATTCACATTTAGGAGGCTGAAATCAGAGAATTCAGGTATTCTTCTTTACAAAATGACTCAACGATTAATCGATTCTCAAATTATCAATTTAATAGTTGATTACTAATCGTTGCAGCTCAGCTCAGGCGTTGTTGTCCCTTGTTATTGTCAAATTACAATGTTGTGTCTGCCATAATTTATTCCTGTACTTGTGTGGATTTGTCAAAAAATGTCAAAAAACATCTCCTCATTGTGATAAATTTGTTATAAGAGTCCTGTAATGTATCTGATTGTCTCGAGACTCAGGATAAACAGCACATCCGTTATCCAGTGGGAGACTGAGGGCGGGACAGACTGCTTCCACCCCAGAAGTATCGGGCGACGAGTCAGGAGGCAGTAAAGGCAACAACAACAGCAGCCCATCTCACAAACGCTCACTAATGGGAGAAAACACCTGCAGCAGGTTCAGAACTCAGTGAAAATTCTGTTTGCTTTGTGTGGAAAATAAGGAAGCAGCAGTCTGACAGACAGACAGACAGACAGACAGACAGACACTGACCATCAGATCATGACTCACAGCAGCAGCAGCTCCTCTCAGACTGAGCTACTGTAGCCGCAGTCACTCAAAATATTTAACAACCACATGCAGCCTTTCTGTGGGTCGACCAGAAACTCAAACACTGCTTCTGCAGAACGATCTTCACAAGTTGTTTCAGAGAAAACAAACCTCCGTACAGGCAGAATATGCAACATTTTCCTTTAAAAAACAACAACATTTAGACTCAGAAACATCGTCTTTTTCAATCATCACTTATGAATCACCAGCAGTGTGTGCTGGTGACTGTATCTGCCTGAGATACTTCACCAACCCAAAACATCTGTACGATCTGGACGATTCTATTTTTAAATTATTGTAAATTTCTCATGCATGAGCCTCCAGGAACAACGCTGAGCTCTGGGGCTGCAACTAAAGATTATTTTCACTGTTCATTCATTTGTTAACTATTTTCTTCATTAATCGATTGTTTGTTTGGTCAAAATGCTCAAAGCTCAAACATGTTTTTGTCCACAACACACAGACGTTCAGTTTACTGTCACAAAATGGTAAAGAAACCAGAAAATGTTCATATTTAAGAAACTGAAATCAGAGAATTTTGACAGTATTTTCTTAAAAAATTACACAAACTGATTAATCACTTATCAAAATAGTTTGTGATTAATTTAACGCTCCATTTGTAATTGATTAGTCATTGCAGCTCCACTGAGCTCTGAGGTGTCAGTCAGACTGAAATGATTCTTTGTCTCTAATGTTGTCCTGCTAAATGACATCTAAATCAGTTTTCTAATGCTTCGTCTTTTACAGGAGGTTTCATCGACAAAGGGGCAAAAAACTGATAAAAGAGTCACAAACTGAGCTCCTTTAATTTGTCTCAAAACCTGTGCATGTAAAAACCAGGTGCACGCACATGATACAAGCACACAGAACAGTATCTGTCTTTCACATGGTCCAATATCGATTCATAAGATCCCCAAATCGATCTTTTAATATAATGTCTTCCCTCCTGTGGATGTGTGGTGCAGCCTACAGTTTTAACCCTGAATCAAATCAAATCAATTTGGGAAATCTTTATCGATACTCAGCCTTAGTAACAACTCAGCACTGCTTTTCTGAGGATGAAACAGACAGTGACTGATGTCTCCCCTCCTGTCCCCGTCTCATGATTACAATAACAGTGTATGAGTAAATAATGACCACAGGTTTGGGGAAAGTTTGAAAGCTCACTATGACGCCTCTGAATTCTTTGTAATATCAGAATTCAGCAGCTGTGCTGATAAAGATGAGGAAGTCTCCTGTATGTGTGCAGTGGATTATTGTCCTGGTTTTCCTGTGTGACGAGCCAGCAGCCACAGATGAAGGCTGATGATCCTCGTTTACATCAATGACAGCAGGGTCGGGTGTCATCAAAGTGGCCTACTGCATTACAGAGTGTTGTCCAATCAGATACAACACGTCCAAACACACGCACCAGGTAAGAACACCTTGAAGTGTGTGCAGAGCGACAAACAGTGATCATTTACAGGATTTTAAAATCACAGAAGTACACTCTGTCCTGTGGTGTCCTGGCATCTGATAAAACTTCACTTCCTGTCTGTTTTTTTTTTTTTTTAACTTTCTCACCTGTACCTGTAGCAACACGCCCACACCTCTCCTTCTTTTCCCTCGAGGAGCAACTAAATTATTTATTCAGCTAACAAATGAACTCGTCTGAGTCACAGGACGAATGAATGAACGACTTTATTTCAAACACTGCCAGTGGCTGCTTATTTCTTACTGATTCTTTTTTGATAAACAGTTTGAGTTTTCAGCCTCACTGACTTACAAACATTAGCTAAACATTAGCCTGCTAACTATATTGATTTACCCTTTTTATGAAACTTTTTTGTTTTTTGATCAGGAAAGAGTTGAATAAAGAATTAAACTACATAACTTTTTTGATCATGCATTAATCATTAAAGTCATTTTTCATGCAAAATGGCAGAAAAAGCCTCTCATATATGGAGATTTCCAGCTTTTCTCTATTCATTATTTTCATTTTGTCATTTTATTACAGGAGAGTAAACATGTTAGCTTATTCTGCAGAGGGGAAAGTAAGATTGACTTTAGGCAAACAGATTTCTGGGTAAGTGAAAAGAACACATTAACGTTGAGTCCTGCAGGAGGTTGAAGCCCAAGTGAAGGTGTTACAGTTCAGTCGAGTCTAAAGTCTCGACTCGAGTCCTCACCTCTGATTTGCTTTATTTTGAAAAAGAAGAGCACATCTGTCACTCACCAACACTCTGTTCTCCACCTTGTCACCTTTGACCTCCAGCTGGACTTTGCGCCTCAGGGTCAGCTTCACCCTCCGGCCCACCGCCTCCCGCACGCTCTCTGCAACAGACAGAAGGGGGGGGGGGACAAGGTTACACGACACCCGACAATTAACAACACAGCAGCTGGATGGATCAAATCGCAGCATATTACACAACAACAGGTACAGGAGCTCCAGATGGCAGATTTGATCGCCTGAGGGTCCGTCTCAGTCCCGCTCAACATTCCTGCAGAACTCAGCTGGCTGCACCAGGAATAGAACCGGTCGCCACACCTCTTATTCTAACCGAGGGGGTTAATTAAAGTGGAAATGATGCGGAGTTTCCTGTTGCCTTAAAACGGGGGCATGTTTACTTATGTTGATTAGTATAGATCTACGTAAACAACCAGTTTAATGAGGGTAATTATTTCTGACTGCTGTGTTCTTCCTTCTTGTTCCTCAGAATGGTATTAATGCAAAAACACATGAATGCATTTCCATTATTGCACTGGGAACAAAAGCGACAAACATTAACGGCGAGATGAGATGAGATTTGGGGGATTTACAAACTGATTTTTTTTAACTTATGAAAACTTTACAGTAACTTTTAGAGACGTCAAATAAAAATCTCATGTTCCTTTTGACATTTTATGTGAAAAAAAAAATGATTTGAAGGTTAGAGCTGATAGAATCTGGTCACATTTCATTCATTGCGACAGCCGTACATCAGTTACCGTGACAACGGTCATCATTATTATGAGCTGGTAGGCCTTCTGCTGTACGTTCACTTTAATTTAGTATAAAATGTTTTTTCAGCTTCTTAAGTGCTGGATGTTAGTTGTTGTGATATTGATTTTTTAAAGAAATACTCACAAAGTCAAATTCAAGCACTTTTCAAGGTTTTCAAGCACCGAACAGCTGTGATAAATGACATGTTTATACACATACACATGCTCCAAACGTTTTAGATGTTATTGTTATTGTATTATTATGAACAACCAAAATTATGTTTCACGACAGGTTTCTACAGCAGGGAGACAAATTAAAGAAAAACACAAAATGTGATTAGAGCTGCAACAATCAATGCATTAAAGGGTTACTGATCGATTATTAAATTAATCTCCAACTATTTTGACCACTGATAAATCATGAAAAAAACCTCAAATTCTCTGATTCCCCCAATAATGTCATGTAAAAAAAAGATCAATTTATTTATTGATTGATTGATGAGCTCAGCCAAAGAGTAATGACGTGAGGTTTTCTTTCCTTCTTTTCATTTTATTTCATTTGTTTTTATTTATTTTGTTACTTTTATTTTATTTTATCATTTTCATGTAGATTTTTGTCACTTATTTATTTATTTACTTCTATTTTTCTTTTCCCGCTAACAGAAGAACACGCAAACATGTTATTTTTTCTTCCCATGTGTTTATCTGTTTTGGTTTTTTTTGGGCTCATGGACGTAAATTATTATTAATTCCTACTTATTAGAACCATGTATGGACTCTGAGGAGATGCTGAAACTCACAGGCTGCCTCCTAAAGACATTTATGACCTTGTTGTGTCTTTGAACATGAATCTGTAACTGTTAGAAGAAATGAAAAGAAGTTTCAAATAAACAAAAAAACACATGAACCTGCTCATGTTGACACTGACTCAGACCTTATTAGCTCACAGCATCATGGGAACAGCTGTGGTTCCTCAGTTTGACATTAAAGTGTAAATCCTCTGTATTGTCCAGTAAATATGGCTTGAAAAGTAAAGTCGACTGTCTGTAGTGCCCTGACAGATCTGAATCTTCCTTCACTCATTTGTCTCTGTTTTCACTCTGAGCTGAAGGTCTGGTGGAGGTTCACTTTTTGAAGCAGGGGTGGGAAAACCCAGGGACCGAAGAAGTTAGAGTCATGAGGATGAGGTAAGAGAAAGAGAGAAGGACAGATGGAAAACAAGAGGGCATGAAGATGACGGAGGTAAAATATAAAACTAAAACGAGTGTGAGAGAGTGTGTGCAGTGGGCAGAGAGACAGAGCATTAATGAGAGCTCGGGCCTGCCTTCATGACATCATGCCGCCCTCCTCCTCTTCCTCCTCCTCCTCCTCTCTATGTGCCCAGACACATGATGAGGTCATGAGGAGGATGAAAACATTACAGCACGAAGCAGCAGCGTGCAGGCTGATCAGAAACACATGGACCTCTCCCTCCGTCCAACTCACTCATGTAAAAACAAGGAGTTCCCAGTCGGATAATTACTTCACAGTTATGACCTGCGACATGTTCGATATTACTGAAAGTCTGTTTCTCTTTTCTGACTGCTCCAACACTTTCCATTTCATTTAACTGGGTGAAATATTAAGTACTGCTTTCTCACCACATTTCCCTCTCCTTTTTTTCAAATGTCACACGGCGTGTGTATTAGGGCTGCAACTAACAGGTACTTTTCATTATCGATTCACCTGCTGATTATTTCACGACTGATCACAATCAAAACTCTTCATTTACTGTCATAAATGACAAAGAAAAGCAGCAAATTCTCACATTTAAGAAGCTGGAACCAGCAAATGTTTGACGTTTTTGCTTCAAAAACGAAAATGCATGAATGAAACGCTTCATCGATCATCAAAACAGTTGGCTACTTTTTCCTTCTGATCCACTAATGGAGTGATTGTTGTTGTCTTATTCATTGTGTTTTTTTTGCAATGCACTGCATGTTGATCCCACGATGAAGAAGAGAATCAGATTAATCGCGCAGCTCTCAGACTTCAGACTTAAACACAGCTCAGGAGGTGAAACTAAACAAGCAGTGTTAAGTAGCCGATGCCACATCTCATAAGTAAACATGTATTATTACATTTTAACTGCCGTAATAATCAGATGTGGAACGTTATTTTCACCCGGCATCATGCAAAGTTCAACTATCCTGTAACAGGGCCACATTTTGCTTTTATATTATATTTATGTTCAACTACACTGCAAGAAGGGCCCGAACTTTAAATGAAACCAAGAGCTGAAAACAAAAAGTATGAACTTCTATTTGATTTGATTTTTAAAATCTTAACTGTGTAAATTAGGGCACATTTAAAACAGAACATGCTTAATAATGTGATAACTGTCATTTCCTTCCATCATTAAATCTCCTAAAATATGTTGCTTATAAAAAATGTTTGCTTGACTGAAGTGAAGACGCGGTGCACGAGCACGTGATGAGGACGGCAACACCTCAGCCTCATTTTGTTTCAGGAAAAGATCAGCAGCAGACTGATCGATAATTAAACTAATCATTAGTTGCTGCTGTAATTTAAAGATGTAACCTTGGGCTCTTGGGACTTATGCTTGACATCTCGGGCTCCAACTAATGCTTATTTTCTTAGTCAATTAATCTGTCGATTACTTTCTCGATTAATCGGTTGCTGTTTGTTTTAAAATGCCATAAAAAGGTGAAAAATGTCAATGTTTCCCAAATCCTGAGATAATGTTCTGAAATGTCTTGTTTTACTCAGAACCCAAAGATATTCTGTTTACTGTCACAGAGGAGTTAAAAAAACAAAAAATATTCACATTTAAGAAGCTGAAATCTGAGAATTTTTAAAATCGATTATCAAAATAATCAGCGATTATTTAATAATTGATTCATCGTTGCAGCCCTACTGGTATCTGTGACACATTTTTAAAATCTCACATGTTGCCTTTATCATTCCTGACCTTTATTAACTTATCACTACCTGTGATTAACTCTCTTTGTTTTGGCATCACACTGTCAGCTCTCTGGTCCTTTGTTCAATAACTGTCAAAGGTCAGATTCAAAGACACGCCCCCTCTCTGACCGTCCTCACTTTTCAGTCCCAGCTCGGGCCTCTGAGCCCTGATAACCTCTTCTTTTAGTCTCCACACGCTGCTGATGAGCACCGTCAGGTCGGTCTGTCCTATTAAAACCACCAGCAGGAGCTGGCAACAAAAAGCCCCATTCATCAGTCAGTCCAGTGACATACAGCGTGAGACCGGGCTGCAGACACTGTAACAGAGAGCACGGGGTTGTGAGTCAGCCCCACCACCACCACCACCACCCAGCTGAGCTCGGCTCGATCCTGATTCCTAAAGACAGGCCAATAAAAAATACAGTCTGTGTGAACACAGCAGCCCAATTAAACCAACAGGCATTTTCTTCTTCCTTTAAAGGAAGTTTTAGTACACAGGTATATTACCTTACTGACATTATTTGTACAGTTTAATCCATTAAAATAGTCAAATATCAAGACACTGGCCCAAAATACCAGACGCCACCTGCTTGAGTCCAAAAACATCCCCCTTTAAAAGTCAATTTAGGTCAAAGTCCAGTGTAGCCTTAAAGGGATAGTTTAGATTATTTGTACGAGTCAGTGTTTTACCTACATTTGATGGTGGTCGACAGTTTGGAGAAGCAGCAGGAGAACTGGTGTCATTATCACTTGATAAATTATGCTCAGTTTTAATAGTGTTTTCTTACTTTTGGACCAGTCGACTAGTCTAAAATATAATTTCTGTTTAAACGACAGTTAGTGACCAGAAACATCCCTCATCTAAAATACATTTTGCTGCTGACCCTGTCTACAGCAGTACATCACTGAGCTTTCTACACTGGTAATCCTGCTTTTACAAACTAGGGGTGTGTCGACCACCATCTACTGTAGTTAATGTGGCTAAATACGTCACACAACACCCTTCAAAAAATCCCAACTATCCCTTTAACTCACCAAGAATGCACAGACTTTCAGCAGTCAGTTCCATGTTTAATTCAAAGTCAACAGTTTAGGCTACTTTCTCCGGCATAATTGCGGTGATTTACAGTTTCTTTTGACACTCAGTCATCCAGGCAGTCTGTGTTGATAATATCTCACAATCCAAAGGAATTTCACAGGGACACACCCCTCTCCCGGAGCTTTCTCTCTCTCCCCCACTTCAGATAAGGAAGTAGTGGCAGAGGAGAAACTCTCAGGTAGCCAGCCTGGCCCTCAGGGCATGAAAACAGAGCAGCTTTTTACTGAAATACTGCAACAGAAATACAGAAAAACAATGTAGTTTAACCAGTTAATCGTAGGAAAACTCACTAGTACGCTCCTATAATACTCAGGATAGTGTGTCAGAGGTTAGTATACATATTTTATTGAACTTTATGGTAGTTTTCTTCCTTCTGGGGTATCGTGTTAGCACTTCTGTAGTATTCAAACAAGAAACTATGTTGTTTAATTGGTGAAAAACAGAAATAGGCTGGCTTTTTACTGAAATACTGCAACAGAAATGCAGAAAAACATGATAGTTTCACCAGTAAATCAGGAATAATCACTTGTATGCTCCTATAATAGTCAATAGTTCCTGCAGATAGCCAGTATACATATTTTATTGAACTTCATGGTAGTTTTTACCTTTTGTTGTACCATTTTAACATTTCAACAATATTTCCATGAGAAATGATTTTATTTAATTAGCAATATGATGATTTTATGGCACTTTAACCTCGAATGTGTCTATATTCTTTTGTAAATGTCTATAAATTCAATTTTGAAGCATTATAGTCCTAAATTGACCTGCGGTTTAACATTAAAAGTGAGTTTGTGATGATTTTAAGTTTTAACTATGTCTTATAATAGATGCTGACTGATCTATGTGAGTTTATTTCGAGTTTTTAGTGATTTTCTTCACTTTATTTTACCTGCAACATAATACAAAAGTTGAACTAACTTGTTAAGTTAGTGTTGCTAACTTAGTTGGATTAAACAACAAGTAGTTAAAGTTATTTTTACCGAACAGTTCGTTGGGAATATCCGTCTTTTCCTCCGACATTTCTCCTGCCGAGGTGAACACCGAGGTGCAGTCCGGTGGGGAGGACACTTGGAGCGGGGAGACCCGAGGAGAGAAGCCGCTGTTTCCACCGGAGGAAGCGACACAACACGGTGAAGGTGTAGTCCCGTTTTTTGTTCCGTTAACGTCGGTTACCTGTCGACACCCAGCAGCTGAACTAACTGTTACTGTCTGTATCCATTCCTACATGTCTGTCCTCACACGTTACCGCCGCATCACAGTGGTTAGAAGTGACAGGACGGCTGTTAACTCTGATTAAAGGCGGTTTCAGGAAGATCCTAAAGTCAAGACAGTCGGTGTGTATTTGACAACAAATCATGAAGCACATTTCTTCACTCACACACACTCTTCGGTTCAGTGATCCCTCCTCTCCTTCACAACTCCAGAGAAAAAAATAAAAAGTTTGTTTTTGCTGATAAAACTTAGAAAACTGCGACACCTGGTGGTCAAATACAAGAATCACATCTTAGTGTAACTGTCAGGTGTGCAGTGGTACGAAGTAACGAGGCCTGGGGAGTAACGTGTTACAAGACTGCGTCACCAGGACACAATAAAAGGTAACTGATACATTTAGTATCAATGTAGATTATTAGCAGGATTACAATTTTAACCCATATAATCCCTTTTCCCCCCAAACATGAAAATATCTAGTAACCATTTGAAATCAGTCATTATTTGTTGAAAACTTTAAGGGAAAGTAGGTTTTAAAAAAAGAAAAAAAGAGTGTTTTTTATGGTCTGTCTCAGTTGTGACCGGTTGGATAATGTGTAGAATGATTTTAAACTCTCTAGAGCAGTCATCAAAATTTTTATATATCCAAACCCATTTGATAAAACAGTTCCATCTCATTCACTAGTACCCAACACACAACTTAAATGCTCTATCACACAGTTTTCTTGTGACATGTTGGCCAGTGGCAGCCCTGAGAAATATCCAGGTAACTGGGACAAGGTCTTATCCAGGTAACCGAGGAAAAATCTTCTCCGGGCTTCTGAAACCAATATTTGCTGGAAATGCATTGACATATCATTCACTAACATTTTTAGTGCCTTATAACTGCACATGTTATTGAAAAATATTGAAGTATGAACGTCGGACAGATTTTTGAATGAAATGAGCATGTTTGGAAAAGGCCCCCTCTAGTGGCAACAATGTGATTCACACACCAGATCAATGAAATCATCTGTTGGAGAATCGGCAGCTCTTTGGTACTTTTAGTGAAGTAAATCTCTTTTTTTGAGGTTCAAAGTATTAAAATTTAAATATACTTCAAGTAGCCTACTAGAAGTAAATTATAATTAGTGATGCATTCAAGTACTGATTTTGGTCACTTTATACCTTTAACCTTGCTTAGTATAAAGTAGAACACAGTGGAAATAGTCAAATACAAGCACCTCAAAATTGTCCTTAAATAACCTACAGTAGTTGAGTACATTGAGTAAATGTTACTTTTCATCACTGAGACATTTAAGATTAATGTTAAATAGGATCCAAACAGTATCTGTAGGATCCTGAGCGCAATCTTACAGTTAGGGAAAGTTACTTCAATCCCTTTGAGGTAACGAAGTGTTTTAAGTGCTGTAGTTGTTCCCTTTGGGATTATCAACTCCGCGAAGCGGCCCGGTGTATTTATATCCTGAGATTCGGACGTGCTCAGAGCATCACTCAGTCTTGTGCGCTGTCTTTGCAGGTCAGTCTCCTCCATTTCACGCAGTTTGGTCAGATCAAAAAGAAATCCAAACATGTTGCCAAACTCTTGCATTTGTTTAAAACGGATATGGAGAGCAGTGAGGGCCTGGTCCACTATCACAATAAAATAGTTCGTTATATACCAAGGCTACACCTGCTCTGGGTCTTGATATTCATTTTCATTTTCATCACGTTTGCGTTTCACTTGCCGTGTTGCTTTTATTACATTTTTATTTTTGTTTGTTTTTATGTGACCTTGACAGAGACAGACAAAATCATATATAACTAATGTATTTATTTAAAATAAAATAAAATTTAAAAAAAAGAAAGAAAGAAAGAAAGAAACAGCAGGATTGCAGGCGCGAGGCCCCCTAGTTGCGCGAGGCCCTGTGCGGTTGGTTTTGAACGTAAATGCCTCTGTCGTGATGCAGCAGCGACATTCCCAAGAACATGTTTGCTCCCCCCCCCACCTGATTAATTTAGCGTCAGAGCTCAGAGCAGGAGACTAATAAATAGAGCAGAGAGGAGGTGAGACAGCAGAGACCCGCCTGACACACAGACAGACACACACCCACACACAGACACACACATACACAGAGACACACACATACACAGAGACACACACACACACACACACACACACACACACACACACACACACACAGAGAGACACAGAGCTTCAGCCGTCACGCAACATAATCACAATGGTAGGTGGAGCGCGAGGCAGACATGCTGAGACACTGCGGTCGAAGTTTCAAAACTAAAAATATGTGAAGAGTTGCCTATATGAATTATCTCAGCTTTTTAAACAGCCTCTTTCTTTGTTTTTAATAAGTTGAAGGATATTTCCTTCTGTTTCCAGAGAATTCTCGTCTTCTTCGTGTTTTTGCTGTTGTTGTCCGGAGTTCAGACCCCGCTGCTCACCTGCAGGGACACCGTGGGACCGCAGACAGCAACTGTCAGTGCAAACAGGGATATTACAACGAGATGTGCCTCCGACACAGAGAGCGTCAGCCGGGACAGGGAGTCCTGACTCAAGGTAGGTTGGACAGTCTAGTAAGAGCTTGGTTGTTATACAATAGGCATTATTATTTATGCAGTGAAACATCATGATTTCATTTTTTATTAGGATCTTTTACAGCCCAGCATCACTTTTCTGACTGCGGTCGAGTCTGTTTTATGTAACATGACCTGACTGCAGGTTCCTGAGACTAACAGGTGGAGCCGTTTTATTTATTTTATAGTTATTTTTTAGAGACTATTTTATCGTAATTTTTATACTTTATAGTTGTTTTTTATTTTTTAGAGTCATAGTTACTTTAATAGGCTTGATGATGGAAACACTCAGCGGATTTTTCTGCTTTTTTAACAAGATTATTTTTATCCAACTGAAGAAATTTTCAGTCTTTTCAGGAGTAGATGAAACATTTTTTGGATTAAGTTCTGACAGACCTGCTCCAGTGCGCATCTCCATGTCGTTGTCCTTGTGTTGTCCTGTATTTTCTCCATGTTTCCTCGCTGCGCCTCCTTGTCTTCATGTTTTCTTTCCTCCGTCCTTCCTTCCAGATGTTGGTATCTCTCTTTCCGGTGTTGTTGCTCACTCTGCGCGCGGCGCAGCTCGAGGGCGTCGCCT
>JAJHUR010137021.1:0-27124 GCA_027495735.1 Lutjanus campechanus
TGTGTGTGTGTGTCTGTGTCAGGTTTGGTCTCACAGGCCTTGCAGTCTAACCTGTCATTAAACCACGATATTTATGTTGCTTTTGTCAGTTGTCAGTGTGTGTTAATAACATGTTCTGGGGGTCCTATGGATTCTCCTCAACAGGGACAGATGTTTTTGTACTGTTGCATGTATCTGTTGTTTTTTTTTAATTAGCTGCTGCTTTCCTTGTATGGAAAGATTTCTGTCACTATTCAATTGACAACACAGGCAGATTTATCATTTCAGACAGCATAACTGCCCAGCAGGTGAAATCAAGCGCACCCAAGACAGTTAAAATACCGTATTTCCTCAAACAGTCTTTATGTACCTCAACTGTGTTGTGGATTTTATCCCCTTGCCCGTGCACCCGAAGGAAGAAGTACTCAGGAGTCCAATATGTCTTACACTGATACTGGTTTAATAATACTTGATCAAGGAGAATGAAAGAATAACCAGTACACAGTTGGCATTGATGTTCCCCTCAATTCTGGCGTTTCTGTCCTCCGGAATAGTCTTTAAGCATTCACAGATAAGGTCATGATGAACCTACGCCCAAATAAGGTCAGACCCAACACATTGAGTTAGCTTATTGGTCTGAATATGCAAACACAGGAATTATGAATACACTGAGACCACAGTTCAACACCTTTGGCTCTACAGCTCAGGGTCATTGTTATCCAAAACAGATTACAGTTTACGTCTTCTCCGGTCAGAGAGACAAGACAAACACCTCTTCGACCTTAGCTGCCATAGCAACACTATCAGGTTGTTCACTTGTTTATCTGAAAGGAGAAGAAAGCTGCATCCACTGTCCTAGAGGAGAGACAGTATGTCTGTTAAAGGTTAGAAGTATCTTAATGGTATGGCTCAAAGGCCTTAGCATGCGTACTAGAGAATGGAAAATTCCCTAACAAACTGCAGAAGGTTAACAGGCCATTTGTAATTCCTTTTTTAATTGGTAATATTTTAGAACCAGGCCCTGTTTTGATCTGCTCCCATATGCCCTATTTAAGTTACTACATTATGCTTAAAAGCCCTCCCGAGTTTCAGTGGACAAAAACCCTTCTTTTCTTAACAAGGCTTTTGTTGTAAAATATTTGCGGGCAAGTATTGTGGAAAACTTGCTGACCTGCAAGGTTCCGATACGGCACTTGAAAAAGTAAGTCAAGTCATTTGTTGTCGTATGCACAGTTAAAAAAACAAATTTCCCCATACAATATAATCCATTCTTTACTTTCCACTCACAATGACAAACATTGTAGATGAGCGATTGAGAACAACAAGGTGCTGAAAATACTAACATGATTATATCACTGAATGTATGAAATTAAAGTGATTGAAATATACATTATGCATAGGTAGCAGGTAATATGACAGCAACAGGGATATTATCTTTTGTTTGCCCTGGTTATTATTTGAGACTGGCCTTTATTTGTTTGTGTCGACCCCCGGCCATTATTTGAGACTGGTCTTTATTTGTTTGTGTCAACCCCATCCCTGGCCATTATTTGGGATTTGAGAGGCTTTTATTTGACTACCAGTTTTTATTTGAGGAAATACGGTATTTGTATCCATGTTTGGTTTTGCCCAGGTGAACCTCGCTCCATCCTTCTGTCTTTTCCTTTCTAACCCTACCTTTGATGGTGACTTCTTCTCCTCTACTCTTTTCTTTTTCTTCCTTTTGTCTTCTGTTTTCTTTCCCTCTCCCTGTTCTCTATTATCCTCCGCTTTTCTCTTCTCCCCTCTCGTTTCACTTACTCTTGTGTAATCCCTTCCACTCCCTCGCTCTCCTCTGCTCTCCTCTCCCCTCTTGCTGCTATGCTGTGTCCATATAGGTTCAGATAGTCTCCAAAAAGGTGGACTTCAGCCACGTCACCTCACGCTTGGGCTCCAAGGACAATATGAAGCATGTTCCTGGTGGAGGGAATGTAAGTACTGCCTGGCCCACAAGCAGAGCTAGTACACATCGGCCAATTAGTCAAACAGATTCGACTGTATGAAACAGCTCGAAGGAATGATTTCCTAAAAATGGAAATTAATCAATTAAAAAGAGAGTCCTCAGTCCTTATCAGTCAGTATGATTAAGTTGTACAGGATATGCAAGGTGTCAGCCTTTAAAAAGATCAATGGAGTTCCTTAGTGTTGCTCTTGGTTGGACCCTTGGAAGTCGAAGGGATTATTGGACAGCATGTTAGCAAGCCTGATGTCCCAGCCCTTCCTCAGAACCCGCTTCACAGACCCTTGCTTCCTAAAACTCTTTCTGTGTTGTCCTGCCCTGTCACTAACTTACTAAACAAATAATGAAATCAAGCCTGTGATTGGCTCTGTCTCTGTTAAGATTGTCTGGTTCAGAATGAGGACAGAATCACCACAGAGAGGTACATTTGGGATTTCTGGTTTCCTGAAATGATTCTGTCCTGTCCACAGCTCTGTCTTTTGATGTCTTGCATTTTTAAACTGACTGTAACTGGTGATCCTGCCATCATTACAACGAATTATTTTATGTGTTTGCCTCAAAAATTATAGGCTGGATTCAGCCATGTATTTGCAACATTGCATTATAATGGAAGCTGCACGATCTTGAAGTTGAAATCTGAATATTTATTGTGTTTTTTTGTTGCATAACAGCCACAATATGGCCATCCACCACTTGATTTGCCTCCTAGTCTTTTGGAGAGCGCTGCCAAATCTTGATGGCAGTACTTAAAGGTGTAAAAGGGGCTTTTAGTGCAGCTGAAGAAGAAATAGCCCTTAAAAAATGAACCTATCCATGGATCCATATCCTTGTAAAGGTTTTAAACACTCGTGATGAAACGGCATGTGTGACATTTGACAGGTGCAGATACTCAACAAGAAGGTGGATCTGAGTAAGGTGACGTCAAAGTGCGGCTCCAAGGACAACATCAAGCACAAGCCTGGTGAGCTGGGAAATGTTGTTTTATCTCTATGTACACTGAGTTGACAGTTTAGATGAAATGAGTCCAGTCTAATACAACAGTCCTGCTATTAACCCAACCTTCCTGAAGGCTGCAATGTTCATGAGAGGTTTTGATTCAAGGTTAAAATACTTTTAAAGTATAATGAAATTAAATTAATTCCAGGGCTGTTGGACCAGACTGCATTAGGTTTAGCCAGGTTTACCTACTGTATAAATGGGGTCTTGTGATTAGCACATCCATAATATATAGTACGTGTTAAAGGAACAATGAGTAGGAGTTTCCTAAAAAACAATGTGGAGACTCAAAATAATCCCCCAGTAGAAGTGTGCATTGGTGTCTGTATCTACAGAGGCCCTGTCCTCTCCCTGATTTTGCTGTGTTTGGGACATTTTTGGGCGTCAACCTTGGAATGTTGGTTTACAAAGGTTGTAAGGTTTGTTTAAGTTGATATATAAACCTGGATAGCATTACCACTAATGTCGGAAACCATAGCCAACTTCAGTAAGGTACGTTCTAATAATATATAAGAAATCTGCTAACTCTTGAATTGACATAAACTGCTGGTTTACAGTAAAGAAGACAATGTAGAAGATGTATCTGTTTTGCACATGCTTGTGAATATGTAAGCTTGTGTCCACGCATGCGTGTGTGTGATCATCGGACTGATTCTCCCTGTGTGCTGCAGGCGGTGGCGACGTGAAGATCGAATCCCACAAAGTGAGCTTTAGGGAAAAGGCTCAGTCCAAAGTGGGCTCCATGGACAATGTGAGTCATTCACCTGGCGGAGGAAACATCAAGGTGAGAACATCACACATGAAGACACCTTTTAGTTTGTCTGCACATGTTCATTTAAAGTGTGTGCAGATCAGGACACTTTGTGAAGTTTGCATTTCTTTAACTTCTTTGATGTCTTTTTATGAGCCAGTCAATCACAATGAGGATCAATCAGGTTCCATTAGCAAATAAACATTCAGTTACACTTTCTACAAGTAGTCATTACACACTGCAAAGTGTTGGGGAGTTGTGTCCAATGCTAAGTACAGTTTACTGATAGTAGCACCTACTTGAGTTAGCCATGATGGCAACAAAGTGTGCACTGCATGACTCACCATTATTATTATTATTCAGAAAATACAGTTGATCCAATGTATCATGATGAAAGCAGTCCAGCGTGGCGTTATTTACTCCCTCCTACTCCATACAGTACTTCTTCAGTTCCTTGTATTTTGCTGTAAATTCTGCACTGTTTTTTTTTTGTTTTTTTATAGCAAACCTACAACCTATTGCCTATAATGAGAGACTAGATTTCACTCTTGGATCCCAAGCCTGAAAAAAAAAACTGAAGAACCTCTGGTCTTAATTAAAGTAATATCTCTTCTTGCTTTCAAGTATTTCTCTCCCACATTAAACATTCATGACTAAATGAGCTACTAAATGGTCTAAGTAAAACTTAACTGACAGTAGCCTAATAACCTACCAACTGCCAGCTTCTAATTCAAATGTTCCTAAATCCTGATTGGTGCAAAGAAGTATTGAGGTAACACTGTATTTGAAGGGATGTGCATAAGACTGACTGGCTGTTCCATCACAGTCCGGTTGTGTTCACTGGGACTGCCCAGTCTGGCCAGAGTCAGCTAGACACTGATGCTATAGCTGCATGGTGGGGGGATGTAACTCACATTCAGCACTATTGGCTACTTTGAACACCAATCAACATCTGTGACTAGTCCCTCACTAGCTTCCTGTTTTTAGAGAAAACACATATGTGGAATCAAAAGCGTCCAAGCATCCTCCAAGACAGCAGTGGCCAGTTTGACAGGGAATAAAGTACCAAGGTGGTTTTCTTGCTGGGTTTTCCCTCTGGCACCTCATCGTTGAGTCAGCTAATAGGACGACCATCTCTGCTGCCAAGTGAGCTAACTACCTACAGTTATCGCAGACAGATGTTAGCCAACTTAAAAGCAAGTAGTGCTAGCTATCTGGCCATCAGGAAACTCTTTGATTCACCTTGGTGCTGTACTCGTCAAACTGGCCTCATAACATTTAATGACATCTTGAGTCAAAATCTATCATAGTAGTTGAGATCAAGGAAACTATTCATGACACACTTTGAATGGTCTCATGATGGCCAGTGATAAAAACCAACCACGTATGACTGCATAATATAATGTTAAAACATAAAGCTATAAATACTGTTGTCTTGGTTAATGTCAAGTTGTCATAACAAAGACTTTTTAATAATGTTAACTTTGTATTAAAAAGGACATGGTTGACCACAGTCATGAATACTTATAAAGACCCCTTCATGTTTAGGACAGGTGCCACGTCATGGGTATGATGGTGTCATGTCAGTCTTATGCACACTGCTTCAAATAAAGTGTATAATGTATGTAATAAAGTGATCCTAATGAAAATCAGTACATTTTGCTCAAGAATGGGTCAGAATCACTTTCCTTTCTTTCACTTTCCTTGTGCTCCACTGAACTGTGGGGCCTTCCCAGACTGGCCATTATAGGATGGCAGTGTGAAGGACACTGCTGCTGACTCAGTTCCTTCATTTCCTGCATGTTGATAAATAAAACTGTGTCACGGAGGTATTTTTGTGTACGAGGAGACAAAATAGTCTGAGGCTTTTCATTCTTGTCTCGTTCCACCACTGTGTTCATAATGACATCTAAAAGATGCTCGGTGGCTTCAAGCTACAAACGCTGACGATAATAATGACAGCCTGTCATAAACCATCTGCAGCAAACTACAACATCTCAAACCCTCTACACCTGCAATCAGCCTCCCTTTCTCCTGGCCTTTTGTCCCTCTGTTGTGTCTGGATGCCTCCCTGAAGGGCTTGACTCAGCTCTGTCCAACACATTTAGAGAGAAAGTGGGAGACAACAGGGACGCAGAGAAAGGATGTTGACATGATGGCATATGGCATATGCAGAACCGTGATACAAAAGATTGGGGATGAAGATTTCTAAAATCTAAAGTATTTCAAACAGGATTTAAGTCACGCAAATCCTAGGTTGGGTCATTGTACCTTATGGGCTTGGGAAATTCTAACAACAAAAGACATGTTGGGCTAATTGATCCGAAACGATGTCCCCTGTCCCCTCAGCCTATGGCAGCCCATCTGTGTTTCATGATCACTGCATGATCCCATCCGTCACTCACATTCTCATCTTCACGCACTTGTTTTGCACAGCCAGTTATCATCTGCGCCCTCCAACTGAGTGAAGATGCATAATCATAAGGGCAGTTAAAAATAGCATTCACATAATAATAACCTGTCTGAGAGAGCCTTGATATCTTTTTGATGAGTGTTAACTGAAGTCTATTTTTAAAAATTGTGTGGAGCTTTGAAATGTGCTCTTTTTACCAACAGCAAACAGATATTTTGCTGCTCTCACTTGAATTTGATTTTGTTGGAAAGACAGTATACCATGCATACAGTATCTCATGTTTAATTAAAGAACACAATGCCCCACACCCTGTGTCATGCTATGTCACTGTCGAGAGTCTCCAGCTGATGGTTGTTCTATATGTTTAGCAGTGGTACTGTTTTTTTGGTAATATTCTGTATGTTGCAATATTTTTCTTACTGTCAACAAAGTCCATGCAAAGACCACACCAACAATGCTGACAAGTATTGTCAAGTTAAACAAGCCGTTTAACAGTATATGCAAAATACGATGAGTGTGATCGCAACCGGCTCACTTTCACAAGTACTTGCCCCTGCACCATCTGTGAGCCAATGGTGTCACTTTCTCCTTCTTTCTCCCGTCAAGGCACCGCCCTCCAAACTGGTGCTGCATTGGGTGGCCTCTTCAGGTTGTCCAGTGACCAACATCCTTCCTCGATGTTTCATTGCTTTAGTCCCATGACATCTCAGGGGGGCTTGATGGTAGAACCAGCATCCTGGTACCACCCCCACGGTCCAACACACGACTCTCAGATGTTGTTGCCATGTTGGTCCTGCCACCATTCATTCCCCTTCATCCAGATTCACCAGGATGCTGATTTGACCTGCTTGATGATGTTGGCTACTAGCCGCCTCCGAGATGGGTCTTCACTCCCAAGCAGTCCAAGAGCTCTCTAGAGTGACTGCCCCTGCAGCTGACTTCTACTGACAGATTACAGGACTTCCATCCATTCTGATATTTCTTTAGCTTGCCTTGTGCTCATATGCCCCCTCCATGCTGTCTTCCCATGACAGGCTTAATAAAGAACACCTGCTTGGTGCCTTTAGACCAGAGGACAGTATCATATCACACTATCCTCATCACCATGAGGATAGTGTGGACATCTCCCAGTCACTTTAAGTGTCCAGGACCCCTTTGCTCCTCATCTTCATTGCTGCACTCTCCCCTGGCCTGAGAAAGTGGATGAACCAACTGCGTCTTTCTTGCCTGCCACGCACCAGCAACCAAGTGTGTTAGAATCTGGTCAACACCAAAACTTCCCATGCGCCAAACTCGACCAACACAAAGAATCACAAGTTGCCTCTAGGTCCTTTACAATTTGTACAGCTTACGATATACCCTCTGTTTTTAGACCCTTGATGAGAATCTCCAAAGCCTGATACATCAGTGAGCCACACTGTTACATTGGGTGATGCACTGTAGTGTGTTTTGACTCAGTCCGAGGTACACTGTCCTGCTGCCCCAAATACTCACTAGAGCACCAAATGCGAATTAATCTGCTGCTGAAAATAGTCCACAACAAACACACTGTTAAGTAACTTTGCTAAAAACTATATTGGCCATCTGGCAATACATGTTTAGCAAGACATGGCCAAGCCCATTCAGTCCTTTCTTTGGTAGCAACCAGTGGGTCCCACAAACATAGAAGGGAAGTCAGAAAGCACTAAGATAAGGACTGACAAATTGTTGGTGTGGGTTTTTTCATGGCAGTTGTTGACATTAAGAAAAAAAAATGTCGCCAGCCTGTCCTTTAGGCCTGCCTGATGAATCTACTGACCAAGACATGATTTTATGAAGTGAGATGTATTTAGGCTGTTTCAGTTTACACAGCTGCAACCCAGACTTCTTACTTCTTCAGGACGGTTCCTACAGGTTGTTGAACTGTGTGTAAATGATGAAGTCATTGAGGCCTCTTTGGTTGTGTATTTACCTGGTTTCTCCTGGGTTTTAACATTTTACATTTAATTCCTCCAAGGTAGAATAATAGCATTCAAGCATTTTTACAGATCTGTATATGAGATGATGCAGAAGGGTCTGTGGTTCCGAAGAAACGTCATTTCTTCGCACGTTGCATCTGCTTTTTTATATGATGTGCTTGGATTTGTTTTCTGTCATTGCATTCATAAAGACATGTTCAGTTATTCAGTTTGAATGTGATGCACTCCAGTTACTATTTTTTTTTTGCAATTTCACCTCCCTTCACCTTAATCTGGCTCCAGATCTTTTCATTTGTATCCAGACATCTGCCTCGCCAGATTTTTGTAATCACAAACTGTCTATTTGAATCATCTGTAAGTAATTACATAAAAACTATATTCTCTCTCACAAAAGACAAAAAATGTACTGTACGATTTATACAAGATTTGGAGCCAGGTTGTTCCATCCCCATCCCCACCGATTGACACGCCCTGCTATGTGTTTCTAGGCTGAGGGGGCCCAGGAGACAACAGAGGGGAATGGGACTCCCCTGAGTGGCACCGCGGCCCCAGCCCCAGGCTCCGAGCCAGGGCAGGCGGGGAGCCCTGCTGCCCAGGAGAATGGGCTGAAGGAGGGGGCTCCCTGTGATAGTGAGGGCCTCCGGGAGCCCCAGGCTCTGGACGCAGGCATCCCAGAGACAAGTAAGTTTATGTGTGTGCCAGCCCTCGTCTGCTGTCAGTTCAGGGTTTGATTCTCATTTGGCAAACACGGAAGGAGGAGACTTACGGGAAAAGCCAGTGATGCCCAGTTCCCTCCTGTTGCCAGGGAACACCTGAAACATGGCATACTGTGTGATACACTAACAGTGTGTGGGAGTTGACTTTTTTCTTCTTAACCGAGACACAAATCTGTCATCATAATGTCTTTGTACTGAAGCCCTGAGAGACAGGTGAAAAAAAAAAAAGATAATGAGTCTGATCTAAACCGTTTTCTGTTCTGGTTTTATAACTGAAAAACAGGTTTGAAAAAGCTTTTACTAGGATTATTTTTCTGAGTTACTTTTAAAAAAAGTTTTGGGAAGTGAGATGTATTTTAATCAGTGCTAGGAGTGGGCGGATTGATCAACAAAGTACTACCAATACAAGGTGTTATTTTGAGTTTCGATACTTGTCAAAAGCATTGATACAAAAAAAAAAATGGATCAGTCAAATATTAGATGACATCCTGGCTGGGGTTGAGAAATGATTGATTCTTAGATCCATCACAATTCTGTCTTGAAAGATTATAAATCGATATAGAAATGCTATTATTGATGTTATAATCAAAGATTTAAAACCTAATTCTCAACATTATGATCCAATAAGGGGTTGATGGGTTGGAGCTGTGGCATCGAAGTCCTGCCCATACACCTGGCTCGCAAGCATCAATCATGACATGAAACCTCTTTTTTTACTCAGCAAATAACTAATTAGAACCAATTAGAACTAAAAAAAAATAGAGTTGGCCGGTGTCCTGTCTACTAAAATGGAGGGAGCGGGATTTATGGATTTATATCCTATATTGCAGCCAGCCACCAGGTGGCAATCAAGATGATTTGGCTTCACTTTTTGGTAGCTGTTTATGTTGTCCAACTTTATATATGTCAGTGGTTTAAACATGATGAAGTAATTAACAGAGAATAGTAAAAAGAAATGCCTCATTTCCACAATTATTTGTGGTAATATAAAAATTCGAATAGTTTCGCCGCTTTTAGCAAGTCCCTCAGTGGCAGAGTGGGGTTGTTTACTAATAGGAAGATTGGTGGTTCAATCCTCAAGTCCACCTGTCTTAAGTATCATTGGGCAAGATACTGAACCTCAAATTGCACCCACAGTTGTGTGAATGGTTAGTTTTCATGGAGCAGAGGCACCTTGCATGGCAGCCCCTGCCAATGAGTGGTCGGAAGACTAGAAAAGCACAATACAAATCAATTTACGAGTCCATTTACCAGTGATAAAAAGGACTGACATTGGTATCAGTGACCCTGGCCCTAGTATTACTTGGTGTTGGGCTGAAACAAGACTTTGAGGAATTACCCAGCCCTAGTTTGTGTTAATCTGCAGTAGAGCTGTAACGATTAATCAATCATTAATCAATTATTAAATTAATTGACAGCATTAAGATAATCATTTTGAAACATTTTTTAATACAAATGTCCAAATTCTTTGATTTCAGCTTCTCAAATATTAATATTTTCTGCTTCCTTCAGTCCACTTATGACACTAAACTTAATATCTTTGTATTTTGGATATTACAAGACATTTGAGGATGTCACCTTGGACTTTGGAAAACGGTGATCAGCATTCTCACCATTTTTTGTCATTTTACAGTCCAAACCACTAATCGATTAGTAATCAAGGAAATAATCAACAGATTAATCTATGATTAAAATAATCATTAGTTGCAGCCTTAATCTGCTGTTAGTCCTGCCAAAAGAAAGACATGAATGTGTTTGGGCTTAGTTAGAACATGAGTAATGGTGCACATCAGCCTCTTGTGGCCAAAAGGAGTATTACAGCAACAAAAAGGTTTTTTTTTCACCTGTTTTCACAGCTGAAAATAAGAAAAAGTAACTTAGAAAATTTACCCTGGCTAAAACTTTTTTCACCTAGCAAAACTGCCTGTTCTTAAGTTTTCACCTGCCTCTCAAGGCTTCCAAAACCTTTGTGACTGCACTGAGTATAAATGTGTATCTCTGTTTGTGTTGTATCAATCATCATGTTGTCCGCAGTCCAAAGCACCTGATCACACCGTCATCTTTTGACTTCTTATCTTGCAGGCATCTAATTCTGCTATCCCCTGTGCCCTCTTCATTTCAACCCCCCCCACAACGACACCTCCTCCCCCTCCCCAATCTTCTCCTATCTGTATATTTTTTTCTTTCTCCCTTTCCTCCCTCCCCGTCTCCTCTGCCCTTGCCCCCTCCTTCTTTTTTCTTTCCGACCTTTCTGCTGCAGATTGAGTCTTTCAAGCTCAACTTCCGCGAGAATGCTCGCTCTCGCACGGACCACGGCGCCGACATCGTCACCTGGCCGGCCCACCAGGACAGTCCCCACCCACACGGATCCTTCTACTCTCTACACCAAAACCACCACAACCACCACCACCACCCGACTCCACGCAGCATCTCCCTCATCGAGTCGTTGGCTTCTGCGGGCTGCGTCAGCTCCCCCTCTGCCCCCTCCTTGCTGCAGCTTCAGGGGGAGGTCCAGGGGGACAACAGCAGCTCCATAAAGGGATCTTGACCTTTTTCTGCCCCCACATCGAGCTCCGAAAACCCACTTTATCTTAAATCTGTCACTGCAAATGTTTGAATCATCCAGTAGTATCATGTTATCATGCCTCTGAGCTCATCGTCACGCGTCATTGCCCTCACCGTCGACATCCCCACCCTCCTATATTTGGCTGAAGTGACTCTATAGACTAAGCTTGGGCCTTGACCTGGAATCATTGGGTTTCACTTGGATCTTCTTCGCCCACAGCCTGCATCATCTCACCTCCACACACCAAATAAAGGCAGTGATCACTTCAATCGTCAACCGAGTGGCGTGGAAACCCTCTCGGACTCACCTCTGACACATAGCTTCTCTGTTCCTTGTGACTTTAGGGGCCGTTTGTTCCCAATAACCACTTATTCTCTGCTTCAGTAACATCATAGTAATCCATAGTCCATCTCATCTGCTTCATCGCTTCCTCTCTCTTCACTATCACTTATCATAAACAAGCTGACAAACAAAAAAGCTTAGATGACAAGTAGGCTCTTTAACTCTTTATTCTCTGTGTTTGTGATGATGTGTTTGAGTGACAAAACTTGTGTAAAAATGAGCTTTGGTGTTCTGTTCGGATCTTATTTCTGTCTTTCTTCTTGATTTCCTCCTAGATTCTTGATTTTCAAACCAGGTTTTATTTATTTATTGTACGTTTTCTTCCTGTACAAGCAATACAGCAGGTTTTTTGTTTTTTTTTGTTGTTGGTTTTTTTCCGAAAGCGCTCAGAAAATCTCAGAAACACGCACAGGTTTTTTCTTGAAGCAAGACACACAGTGAAGAAGGGAAGGATATTCAGAGGGAGGAAGAAAGTGAGGGAAGGAGGGTGAAAAAAAGAAGCGTTTGAGGTGTGTTTTAAGGCAAAGTTGAAACCTGAAAGTTTTTTGCTGAAGTAGATAAGCTTTAAAAAGAGCGTGCAGTCCAGAGGGAGACGAGGAAGACGTCGAAGATAGGAAACGTGTCTGAAGTCAAAGGAGCTGTGTGTCTCGTATGTGCCTCCTGTCCTTCTTACCTGAAAAAAAAAAATACAGCAAGCGAGGATGACGCAGGCTCACGCCTAAAACTGCTCAGAGGAAAAGAATATTATCCAGCTTACAACACTAGGGGCAACCTGGTATTGCTGTTTTAAGGAAGTTCTGTAGATCAAGCTGTCCTGGTAGTTGTGTGTAGTCATGGTTGTTGTCCCATTTCAGGTGTTTCTATGAGGGTTTTGGTAGCATGTCGTTTGGCAGTTGATTACAGCTGAATAGAAAAACATCTCTAATACGTGTTGGGCACTTTTCTTGTTGGAGTATTGGCAGTGGAACATGACGTGGCTTTATCCTCTTCTCTTGTAGCAATGTATTCAACTGTCGCCTCCAATTGCCTTTATAATGCATGGCCAGATTATATAATATGATGCCTATGTGCATTATTATGACTCCAAGTGTTGTGGTTTGGTACCATATGTATATCTCTGGGGCAGTCCTAGCCGGTTGATGTGTTGTCACTCAAATGATGATTTTTAGTGTTGTTTCATGATTTAATTCGACAGCTGCAAACTCGGTACATACAGCCTACATAAACGTCAACTCCATGGCTCATACAGAAATCATGAGAAACGTATTTTTGACAAAGGTTCTGACTTTTTAGTAGTATTTTATTTCAGTGATATAGCTGCAAAAATCATTATTCAATTGTCAGTGCAGGTCAGTTTTAAGAATATGTTTATTTGGGCTTGGTATCATCTGGAATTTTTCAGCTTTAGGGAAGCGACAATAAAATTCGGGGTGGACAGTGATGTTTAAAATAACTGATGTTGGCATTTATTCCTTCTTTTGTGCTAGGAAACAAAAAAAAAACTGTTCAAAAAATATGGCGCCCTTTGCCCTCTTATGTCATATCAGAGTTCAGCCAGTGGCTTCTTCTCTGAAACAGCAGCAGGGTGTGCGAGCTACTGTCATCCGAGTCCGACCGCAAATAACCAGCACAACATTTAGTGAAAGCAAAATGAATGCGACGCAACTGATAAACATCGGCCGCTGCAATCTGTTAATGTCATCTTGTTTGCAGATATATCAACCGATATCAATCGAAACCAACTTTTGCGGACATCTTAAACCTACATCGATTTTACTTTTAGGCCACTTGAGGGCTCCACAAATAAGCTGTCATCAGAAAACAGGCATGTTAACTAACAGCAGATACACAGTAGAGCAACATAAGCATTTATTTGGAGCCATGTTGGTGTCTATTGAATTGAATTGAAGTCCAATATTCACTTTCTATATTCACCAGCTAGCTGCTACGTGTGACTGTCTGCTGTTTGGTTTCAGGCAGGTAATGTACTTTGGGTTTGTACGAACTGTTTTGCTGAAAACGGCTGCCTGGTAAGGCTGGAAAACAGGCTAATGAAAGCAGTGAAACTGAACCAAACAGTAAAGTTGCAGACTGTAAATCAATTAGCTGAAAGACCTTGCTTAAATAAACAGTTCTAAAATAAAAAATTGATTCAAATCTGAAATTATTTAATCAAATACTTGGTATAAAAGATTCAGCTATGAATCTGGCCCATGCGTTTTGGTTTGACTTTTCAGTACTCTGTACTCTTTGGTTTGTATACACTATACTCCTTACAATTTTTCTGTTTAAGTAACGATTGAACATAAAGAAAAATAAATGAAAAGCAAGTGGGATGGTGGCAAATGCCTTTGCAGAAACTTAACAATTTTATCAACATATATATTTTTAATTACATTTTAAGACCAAAGCTCCATTGACTGCCCCCTACAGACAACATCAAATTTTAAAAACACTGAAGTTCAGTTCAAATTGTCACTTTATTAACGATTCGTACAGAAGCTTTGACTGAACTAAAATTGCACCTTAATGCTTTAATATAACAAAGTGCTCACTGTGATGAAGTGGTGGTGTTTAATTAACAATTAAAATCCCCCCTCGATGAATAACAGAAGTGTTCCTAAATGACTTGGCCTAAATATGAATGAGCTTTTGTGTGATGACATGAAAAGAGCAATAAAGTGCCCTCATTCTATTTTCCAATCATGAATCACAGTTCAATCCAGATTCATTCATTATTTTATATTCGTATCCCTTTAAATTGAATATAAGGAAATAGAGCCTCTGATGAAAGACGAAAATGGGCAATAACTTCTAATTAAAGTCTTCTGAAAGTGTTTGACGCGCAGATGTCGGAGTTCTCTTCTGCCAGCTGAGGGTCGAGCGTTCGCTGAAAAGAGCAGCTGTCATCGAATAGTTGAATCGCTTCGTTTGTGCCACGGCTGTCGCCTATAGCTAAATTAGTCCTCGTGCCTCTCCACAACCGTGTTCTAGCTTTGATTTCTCCCCAGAGTTTTTACTTACCACTACTTATGAGATTGCACATGGATGTATATAGATATTTTATCGCTGATGAAACTCTTCATGGCCCTAAAATTTAAAGAAAAAAGAACAAAAGACAAGACATCAGCAGCATCGCGGGGTGGTGGGTGGGTGGTTCGGGGTTTTTTTTTTCGAGGTTGTTCCGGCTCTTATGTCCACGAACCTCTAAAGGTTCTACGGGGAGGAAGCATTTTATCATGACTATTACGACTATTACTCTGATTATTAGTATTGATGAGTTGAAAAAGTCTGCCTTTTTCATTAGAAAGGGGCCACTGAAGTGAAAGAATGTCTTTTGAGATATATTGTACTAAAGACGCAACACTTTTGTATATGTATTTATCGTTGTGTTCCTGTAGCCTCGTGGTGGTTGTGCTCTCATGGTCGAAGGGATGAATACTTTGTGTGATTTGTGACAGCCAGTTTCACAAAGGGTGGATTAAAGGATGTCCACAACAAGATTTGAACCCAGTACAACCCTTAAAAAGTCTTTAAAATCTCAATAAATCAAGATTATATTTAAAGCAGCTTGATTTAGAAATGTTTAACTGGCAATTTAGAGCTTAATTCATTTAAGACATTTTTAACAAAGTGTGTAGTGCACAGTTATATCGACATAATATTAAATCATGCCTGCAAGCCCAGTCTTAAGAGGTGAGAATAATGATCCGACTGGCTTTTCATTCAGGACCTGTGCTGGTTTATACGATTATAAAACAAAGCTGAAAGGGACTGAAGCTGATGCACCTGAAAACACATGACACTGTATATCACAGTGGGCACAGGGAATCTCTAGTTAGGTGTAGAGGTCAACGTATAGGCCTGTAATTTGGGAGTACTGCATATCAAAACGTACCGGCTGCGGCCATAAAGCAGCAGCCTGCCCAGGAGAGTCACACAGAAACAGAGCGAGACCCTAACACATCCTTGTCTGAGGTTTTGAGAAGACTAACTGTAGTTGTCAGGTCGTGTAATAAACGCTCCCCGTGTAATCTATCCAAGGAGCGTTCGTAGAGCTTCATCTACCGCCACTGCACTCATACCAGACATGCAAGTGTAACACTAGCTAATAATAAACACCTACTGTACCTGCAGAGCATGCTGAAAAAACAACAATGGGATGTGTTAGGTAGACTTACTATGTCATTTGCAGAACCTCCTCATTGTTTTTTGTGGTTTTATTTTATTTTAATTTTTTTTTTTCTTTTTTTTTCATTAATTTGAATTTTATTTTTTGGTTTGGAAAAAAAAGTGTTTATTGTGATTACTTGTTAATTAGTGATGTGATTGTTGAACATGAAATAAAATGGACTAAAACTCTCATCTTTGTTTAACCTTCTTCTGTCCTCCGATACTGCCTAAAACACGAGTTTATGCACCGATCTGATACCACATACGTACTTGTCAATCCTCCTGATTTCCCCAGGACATTCCCATTTTTATTGCCCCACTACTGGGATCACAATTCTCCTGTACTTCTTCCAATTTATGACCTTTTCGTTATCACAACCTGCTTCTGGCACTATACAGTGTATGTAACTCCTACGATTCCAAAAGTCTGTAACAATACAGCTACACCAAACCAGACTTACTGAAAAGAGGATTTCCCCTTACTTAAGGAACGTTTTAAAGGAAAGGGGCATGCATTTTGTAAAATCTGCCACATCAATTTTCTTTTAGAGGCAGGGCAAAAGAGAAATGCATGAAAGAAAACTGATGAATATTAGTTTATGCTAGATATTTACGCAAGTTCACACTAGAGGGGTGATGAATTCTGTCTTCTTTCCCAAAGTCTCTGAAACTCAATTTTTTTGGCTTCAAAATATGGGAGCATGACCACGTAGAACCCTAAAATAGGACGCTGCTACAGTACTTCCCAGCAGCATCCCTTTTTCTCAGCAGGTATTTTTACTGTAGAAGAGACACAGGTGTAACTAATAACTTTAATGATGGCTCTGTCCAGCCATGCCAGGAAACTAGCATACACAACACCTGAAACCAGGACTCCTAAATGTAATTCAGTCATTATTACAGTTAATTGCACCTGTGTTTTTCCAAAGACAGTGAATATATTGGCTTTGAAAAACGTCAGTTATGACCTGCTTGTTGGGTTACCATTTTCTCAGCTCAGTATATAATATTCACCTGTGGTGCTGTGGATGTTAGCAGCTGTTATTTCAGGGTAAGTTCTTGCATTATGTGTATATCCATACATGTATACACACACACACATATATTATTATTTGACTTTATTGAAGGAAAAGCCCCTTGAGGTGAATCACCTCGTTTTCAAGGGGGATCCAAATATATATATGATATATATATATATATATATAAATATATATATGTACATATGTATGTTTATATAGAGATAGAAAGATACACACACACACACACACACACACACACACACACGTATACACTATGTACATGCTAAAGCAAAGTTTGATGAAGCTGTTGAAGTTGTTTGCAGAACCAGTGTTAGTGTTCTACTAAAGCTGAAACAAATGTGGACACTGACCTCTAGTGGGGCCTTATGGAATAGAAAAGTCATGTTAAAGTCATATTCCTTAAGTTTATTTTCTTTTGCTTTAATATGTTTGTACCATCCTTACCAAACCACCTTTGGAATCACAATGCAATCTATAATAAACTATAATAAAATAAAAGACATGTCACAAATGTAAGGACCTTTCATTGCATCCTGATCCTTGCATCCTGATGTTACACCTGTGTTTTGGTCCACAGGTCCATAACTTGCTGTGAGACCACATCAGCCATTTTTCACATCAAATAATAGGTAAACACAGGTGTTACCAATGATACTAATTGAGGTTCTTTACATTCAGGTCAGACAGGGTCAGGGTGCTGCTATTATGCATGGCTGCCGTGAAAAAGGTCTTTCGTGAACTTTGAAATGTGAACTTGGACTTCGAAATAAAATCAAACAAAAAGAGACTGGGAACATCACTCCGGGCTACATGTATTCCCGCTGTTGGACGATGGAGGGCAACAGCGCGCTTTTCGGCTGCGGCTCTGCCTAATTTCAGTAGAAGAAGACGGTTACTGCGGTAACGTCAACATCATCTTCAGCTGCTGACTTTCTTACAGCTAACAAACAATTAGCATATTGGTAGTTTTCACCGTGTAGTTGATATTTTTCTCTCGGGGAAACTAGCTAACTGAACACCCGCTTTGTTTTGAGATTTTAAGGGCTTGAACTGTCGACGAAAACGACGAAGAAAGAGTTCCGTTTGAGGTATGAAACACTTAACTGCTAGCATAGCGACTAGCTTATCCATGCTACTCGGCGTCAACAAGATAAACGCTAGAGTTACGTTAACGCTGGTTAATGCTAATGGCGTTTGGTAAACTGAATAGCTGACGTGCTACAAATGATACGACCGACATGAATTTAGCCACAGTTGTCACAGTTTGTCTCACAGAGAGTGTTTAACTTGTCGTGACGATGAAGCCGTCGGTCTGTCTATACACCATAATATCTTAAATTTGAATTTAGCATTAACCCAAGCTACCTGACAGTATACCTTGATACTAATTAAGGTTCCATTCTCTTGGTCAAACGGAGTCAGGGTGCCCTTATTATGTACAGTATGTTGGCTCACTGTGGAAAGGCTCTACTACACTAAATGGAACGGGATTTTAACGAAGTTCATTAATTAAACCTGTGTTTATCCTCCTATTTCATATTAAAATGGGTGCTGTGAAAAAGGTGTATTGTCTTATGACTTCCCAGACTTGGAATCAGTGATGTAAGTATAAACTGGGCAGCATTCAGTTGCTGAAACAGCTTGTATGTCAAGATGCATGAATCTGAATAGCTGTCCTAAAAAGGAGGAAAAAAATCAGTCAGTGAATTGTGAAGAGAGTCTGAGTTCTGGAATCAAGCCTTTTCAAACTATAGTGTCAGGTGAGTGTAGCCAAAATGAGCAGTCCCATGTCATTAAAAAATAACTACATACCGACAAAAAAAGTCTTCCAATGCAAAAGGGTCAATTTATGCATATATGAAAGGTGACACAGAATGACAAAATGTTACACAAGTTAGTGTTTTGGTCAAAGGATCACTGTGAGCACCAGGGTTTTTGCATCAAAGGGGTTGGGCTGCAAATAACAATTATTTTGATTATTGATTTGTATGCTGATTATTTTAAGGATTAATAATTTAGTCTATAAAAAAAAAGTTAGAAATTCAGAATAGTCAGGAATTGTGAAAAATGTGAAATTGTGAAAATTCTCACAATGTCCCAGAGTGATCTCTTCAAATGGCTTCTCTTGTTTAAACAACAGCCCAAAACCCAAAGACTCTTCATTTACTATCATAAATAACAAAGAAAAGCTGCAGACCCTTGCATTTAAGAATCTAGAACCCGGAAATATTTGATATTTTTGCTTGAAAAGTGACTGATATGATTAATTGATTATCAAAATAGTAATGGCAACTTTTTTTTTCCATCACCTAATTGATTAATTGACTAATCATTGCAACTCTACTGAAGCCTTCCTCTTTCTGTTAGTATGCAATCAAATTTTCTGTGAAATTTGATTTGAGTGACACAATACAATCAGTTACACTTTGACATCATTCATTACATCTACATTCCTTGCTTCAAGTAGTCTCGCATAACCTGACCTGTCTCCACAGCGCTCACACTTTATGTATACTGTACCACCTCAAAGGACCTATGGGGCCCCTGTATATACAGCATTTTAAGGCAGTGCTGCCCACTCCAGCGCATGGAGAGCCCCCAACACTACATTCTCCAGCTTTGCCTCCTCTACTCACAACATATTAGCTGGGTCATATTTGTTCAGCCAATTAAATGCTGATCAGGTGTAGGTAGAGTAGGAAAGGATGGAAAATATATGAATTTGTTTCTACCAATCAACTCTAAATGTTTGATTTCTTAACTGGTTATTGTTAATGTGTCCAGTGGTTTCAGGCATCATGGCGAGCCAGCGGCCTCCCTCTGGATTGGGCCGCCCAATGAGCCGAAGTGGATCTGTGCTCCCTGGGGCTGGAAGACCCCCAACAGCCGTCAGACCTCCTCCTACAGCTATACGTGTCGCAACTGGGGTAAGTAAACCGCAGCTTGGATGCATTTTAGCTTTGAGATACAAGTGGTCTTCCTGTGAGCATATTGGGCACTCAGCTAAAGGCAACAACAACTAAGGTACTAAAGCCCGAAGGTATCTCTCAGTGCCCTAACCTCTGATGAGCATTTTTATATCTTAGGTTGACGTGTTTTGACAAACAACATATGTGAGAACATCTAATGCAAAGTTCTTTTTCTTAAATGTTCTGATTTAACAAAGACTGACATCCAGATTATCATAGGTCTTGTTTACATGTTAGCAGTTTAACTCTCAAACAAACTACTTTTAGTGTAAGGAAAATTTGTGCTTGCATTTGTGATGTGCATGTAATCAGCACCCAATTTGCTAAGTGAGTATTTCGTTACACACTCAGTGTGTGTCTTTAGATGTTGCAGAGTTGGTAACTAACCTTTAATATTAATGTTTTCCACAAGTGAGCTGCAGAAACCCAGTCTCGCTGAGTTTTATTCTTTCATTTTTGATCCAGATGGTGCCAGGTACAAGCGGTCATCCTGGTTTGAGGGGCGGCATGCCGATCGCCACCCCTGGAGTCCTGTCAGCACCGATCAAAGTGACTGACCGGCCTGTGACCCAACAGGGGCTCAGCGGGATGAAGACTGGCATGAAAGGTAAGTGTCATGTGATGTTAGCCCACTCTTTTCACATGGAGTGGTCTGTTAGGCCAGATGTTGTGCGCCATATTAAAACAAACATTACATAATCATAAGTCTCACCTCGCTTTGTTTTTCTCCCCATCACCTCCTTCCTTCCTTCATTCCCCAAAGGACCTCAGAGACAGATTCTGGATAAGTCCTACTACTTGGGCCTTCTGAGGTAACTCATGTAACCATTAGTCCTACCTGGTATTAATGTTTACTATGCAGCAGGTGTTCCCAGCAGGGCTACCATTTCTTAAAGGTACCTGTTGGTACACACTGATCAATTTTTGCCATTTAACAGTGAATGTTTTTTATTGTTGTACTATCAGGAGTAAGATCAATGAGTTAACAACAGAGACCAGCAAACTGCACAAAGAGATTGACAACTATAACCAGGAGAACTCTGTTTATCTTTCCTATGAGAAAAGGTGAGTCTTAACGCTTGGAATTACAAACCGATTGAATCCTTCAGATGAATTTAGAACTTCTGCATCCAATAATATTCATAAATGCAAGAAAAAATACTCATTGCGCAAAAAAGGGTAACTCTTTGTTGTCTTTATCCTTTAGAGCTGAAGGCTTGGCTACAGAGATTAAGGATCTACAGGGCCAGCTCGCTGACTACAACATGGTAAAGTTATAGCTGTTGTGTCTAATTATTTTTAATGAGTAGCCACTGGAAAATCATACTACATCCTGGATACTACAAGCAACCTACTGAACCAACAAGTAGAACAAATACTTACAACAAATATACACTTTATGCATTGAGCTGTTATCCATAATGACCCATAGTGAGTGCAAAAACAGGAAATGCAAACACCAAGACACTTAAATGATGGGAAATGTCCTGGCAGCTAAGTCAGTATATGAATTAATTAAACATAATTTCAATATTAATAGCGTACTGGTGTAAAAATCTTCAGTGGTTTACAATGTATTGTGATTCCCTTATTAAATACTTGATGAGTCCCTCCCAAAATATAGCTACATTTTTGTAATTCATGTTTGTGTAAATTCTCTATTTTTATTTTTATTTCCAGCTGGTGGACAAACTCAACACCAACACAGAGATGGAGGAAATGATCAATGACTACAACATTGTAAGTAAACCATGGAAGCAAGATGGTAACCTTTCTCATACCACCTGCTTAAAATCTAGAAAGGCAGGAATCAAGTTAAAGATGTGATTCAGCGTGCTGATTTGGGGTAAAGTGTGGACAGACTGTTCCTTATTGCAACTATAATGAGAATTTCTTGTCATTCTTTTCATTTTCCCTCCTCTCCTCCCTGCCAGGTGAAAGCCCAGAATAACAACGAGGCTGAAAGCATTGATAGAATCTTTACTGAGCGGAGAGAGTAAGTTATTACTTATCATTATTGTTATTATGTTATGGTTATAACAGGGTTTCCTCTCAAATACGGTTGTGATGCTTGAGATCACAGGAGTAAGGAGTTATGTTAGAAAATCCTCTGTAAAAAGGCTGTAAATGTTACATTGTACAAAATGATTGAAGCAGAAGAAAGAGTTGATGGTTCTGACCCACTTGTAAACATTCTTCAAAAGTATGTTAGCTAACTGTAGGCCCAGAAGCTAAAATGGAAGTAGACCTAATTCCAGGCAGCTGGCAAATGATACTGTATGTCAAACAAGAATATAATCGTATACAGACTTGCAAGGGAAGGTACACGGGCAGTTCCCTTCTCTATAATAGAGTGAAATTAGTGTTGTTGGCTCTGTTGCAAACGAGGCAGTTGGAGTTAAAGATGCATTCAGTGGCACAGAGCATTGATTCTGCATCACATGTTTGCTCTCTTGCTTCGCCTTCTCTTCTGAGGAGTTCTCATAAACTCTGTCAATGAACAACTGCTGAGCTGTTCAGAGACACCAAGCTTCACATGACATGGTGCATCTTGGGTGGTTGTAAATTGTTTTAATTTAAATATACAAGGAGGCAGCACATCTGTGCTCATACCTCTAAAGTATGGATCAGTTGAGTACAGTTTGAGTTGTCCTTCCATGTTAGACTGGATTTGTCAGACAGAAATGGGCCGTCGTAGAGCAAGAACTCAAATTTTTATTTCATATTTTTGGTAATAATATCATGCTACAGAGTACAGAGTAATGTAAAAATCAGTAGAAACACTTCATGTGATAACCAACATCACAACAATCATGCATTAGTACTCACAGTGCAAGGACAAGGTCTTAGTAACCCCTAGAATGACAATACTAACCAGTGCTTACAAAACAAAGCTTAATTATTTTATTTAGCTTATCCACCTATGGCGTTATATAGTGTACATATCCATCTAGAGGAAGTATTTTTAGTACCATACAACATCCCGCCATTAGCTGTGTTTCTGTATACTTGACGTGAATTTGAAGCAAACTATTGAAATGTCGCAAAAAGAAAAAAAAAAGAGTAGACCCTCAGAGTAGAGGTTGCAAATTGGAAACTAAACCACTTGTTTGCCAACCAGGAATAAACCTCACAGATAAAGAACAAACAAAACTAGTCACCTTAGTCATCTACAAGAGAAACATGTAGGAAGGTCTTCAAGAATTTCTTTTAATTGGGAAAGTTGTAATTATTCTGTCGTTAAACAGTCAATGTCGACAATGGAAACAGCTGCAACAGCTCTTGGAGTGGAAACAGCTGATTAGTCATGAGAGTTAAATGTTCACTACATCAGAATGTATTTGGAAAAGATGTTTCCATCTCCCATTAAGCACATTAACTTTTTCCGAAAAAGGCAAAAACCACCTCAATTGAGTGTAAAAAATGTTTGCAAAATTGAGGATGTTTTTTTGAATTTTGCCATTTCCATTAACCTTTTCTTACGTGATACTTGAAAATGTGCATAAAAACAGTGATGGAAACTGGCCGCTGGTTCACCAGCTGCTTCTCGCTTTGTCGTGGCTCTCTGATGCCTCCTCTTCTACATGTCACTCTTCCCTTTTGATGTACGGATCCTCAAAATACTCATCCTCGTCCTGCTCCTCCTCCTCCTCTACCTGCCCGTTCTCTTGCTCAAAGGTGAATGTCTGATGGTTCATGTATCTCCCTGTCCCTGAGAAGACTATTGACATGCCATCGTCCTCCTCATCTTCTTCATGGTGTAGTCTCCGATGACGGTAGTTATGGAAGTGCTTATACCAGGAAGGCCCCTTTATGGCACAAACGATGAGCATGGAGGTGCAGATTGCCAAGGCCACAACACAGGCTGTGAACTTCCATGAGTTGCCAAGCACAGGTGTCTGGTCTAGTTGGGGTTGCAGGATAGAGATGGGAGCTTTTTGAGCTTGTAAAGTTCTATTTATAATACGAGAATGGTTAAATATAAGAAAATGGGTGAAATATCCACATCTTACCTTTTTTGATTTGTTTCTGTCTTGTTGTTGTGGTCTTTAAAGTAGTGGATGAGCCCCAAGTCTGCTGAACATTGACTGATGTTGGTGCTTTCTGTGGGTTTGTAGTGAAGGTGGGTGGTGTTGATGGGTGACATTCAGCTGTAGCCTGCAAAAGATCCCTTCCAGTCTGATTTTCTGGAAATGCACAGGTGACTTGTCCTTCTGTAGAGCCAGACATAACATATAAGAAAAATATTAAAAAAAGGATATGTCGTTGGAATAACGTAAAGGCTGCAGCAACACGAGGTAAAACGTGCAGAAAGAGATGAAATGCATATTTTGTACTGCCTTCTAAGTGAACAGTAATACATTTATGATCTCAATCATCCTTTCTCATACAGAAAAAAATATTATAGTGGTTTCATTTTCACTTTCAGATTTTATGCTCCAATGAAACTGCAGTTAACAGTAAAAAAAGCAGAGGGTGGAGACTAATTGCATATTCATGAATCCCTGAATACCAAATAAATGCAAGGTATAGAGTGATATGAAGGTATTTGAACTTATTTTGCAAAAAAAATCATGTCAGACACAATTATTTACTTCTTACGGAGTATTTTATATCGTCTAAAACATGACTGGAAGTGGACTTTTAAAAAACAGAGATACAACAAGCAAACTATTGATTTGGCACAAAATTCCCATAATCATATGATTTATGTATGTATATATGTGTATATATATGTACAGTATATATACATATATATGTATGTATGTATGTCCAATTTGTACCCACCCACAGTTAGATAATGAGCCCTAAATATAAGTGGGAAAGGTGCCCAAAACAATGTGCTGCCAATATTCAGTAAAAATATGCATTCAGGATCAATGCTTTCAAGTCACCGATCACAAAAACAGATCCATGACACAAAAAACTCGATGTCAGCTGAGATGTTGTCATTATTGCATGTTACCCATGCATGCTTTTTTGTTTGTTTGGCTGGTGAGTGAAGCAAATCAACCAGACACTTGCATATTTTACTGGTATGTGGCTGGTGCTAATTTTGTGCCCTGTAAGTTAACAGTCGAAGAATTCTCAGCCAGCCTAGATCACAAGGGTCACCTATTGGCTATTGTATTGAAAGTTTAAAACTTTAGAAAGGAAATGATTACCAATATGAACTCCTGCTGCTTTAACCTCTTCAATAGTGCTCAGCAGAGGACAGGAACAATTCCAGGGGTTTTCCTGTAGGTTTAGCACCTGATGGAAGCAGACATGGTCGGGTTAATGGATTAATAACTTGGTTAAAGCAGGTAGATTTCTGATGGACAGCCAGGTTTACACTTGTTTCTTTTCTTTTGCATATAAACAAAAGAAACTGATAGGGGACTAAATATTTCACTTAACATTCTTGAACACATTATTCTCTCTCCTTTTGACATTACTCAATTGCACTATACATATATTTCGGTTATTTTTCAAACAGTGATGAATTAAGGAGAAGGAAAACTTAAGGTTGACAATTGTGTAAGTTTTAGCCTGATAATTAGTCGTCCTAATAAATATTGGAAGGGAGTTTTGGTTTACCTGTAGGTCATTTAGCCTTCTGAATAGCTGTGTGTGGAGACTTGTCAGATGATTGTGGGACAGGTCCAGCTCTGTCAGGATATGTAGACCAGAGAAAGCCTCTGGGTCCAGGCTGCAGTAACACCCAATAGCAGGATCAGTTGTAAAAACAGTAATTATTCTAGCAGACGCAGTGGTCGTTTAAAAACAGTCACCCATTTAGCTAATCGGTAACAAATCTCTTGCCTTATTTTAGGGCACTACAGATGACTTTATTAGTTTTTTGTTTACCTGCTGATTTTGTTCCCGGACAGAGACAGGACTCTCAGGTTTGGTACCACAGAGAAGTACTTGGCTGGTATGCTGGTCACCAGGTTATCATCCAGGTGGAGTTCCAGCAGTTTGGGATAACTAGCCAGGGCCAGTCTGTCAGTCTCATTCAGAGTAATGAGACCGTTTACAATCACCAGATCAGTAACATTAGAACTGTTGCCACCATGAGGAATGACTTGTAGAGACTTGCCAGTCAAATTCATTACGTCCTGATAGGTAAAGGATGAATGGACAGTTAGGATAATAGATAAATAATATCAGTATACAGACAGACAGAAAGAAACATAAATAGAAAAAAAACACAAAAAAACAGTAATTGTGTGATTCAGGAACAATATCATGTCAGATAAAAAAAAATCATCTCCTCTCACTGTGAGAGTGTCAGCTTAAAAATAAAAGAATAGAACATTTCCTACCAGTTTGTCTTCATCCACAAATACAGCAGCCATTGCTCCCACTGCAGTCAACCACAGCAGCAGAAGAGGTTGCCGGCACCATTGCATTATCAAACCCTTAAAAAACAAAGCACTCTGGGCAATCAATACTTTCTCAAGCATCTGTTTTACCTGGGATGCTGAGAAGTTAAGTCTGTCTGCCCAAATGATGGAATAGCTTGTTTTTGCTGTTCCTTCTACTGAAGTTCCTAGCTCTGACCTCGATCAATATCAGACAATATATATGTAAGGGATAATGCCCGATGAGGTGTCCATTATCAGAAATGAATGGATGACGCGGAGGCGTGCTTCCTAGAAGTCCATGGTCACTTACAAAAGAAATAAATATTAAATCAATTATTAATACGTTAATGTTGTTTTTTACCATTAAAATCGTAAGTTTTTCACAAGAAGCGGCTGAGTGGACTATTTAATATCTCTCGTTGTGACGCGTTGCCAAGGTGACCGGCTCTGGCCACAGAACCTGCAGCTCGGTCGGCCGCAGCTGTTATATTAGTCTTCTCTCTTTCTCTTCTGCTGCATCCCAGTCTTCAAAATTATCAAATTCACCAAACAGGTTAAAGGAAACTATAAAATCACTCATGTTTTGTCTACTGTCTTGCCGTTGTGATAAATAAACTGTGAAATAACGTATGTTAACGTATGTTCTGAGTTTCTGTTGCCACGGTTACAAACTAGCGTTTGAGCCAGCGCAATAATTTAGAACAATCAGGCTATTTGACCGGAACTTTTTTATAGGTGTCCTATAACACTTTTTAACGGACACCCTGCAGCCAATCAGAATCACCCAGACCATGGTATAAGTCCATTTAACACAAAAAGCAACTGAATTATCATTTGACAATTTTATGACTCAACTCTTCGGGACATTTGTG
>JAJHUR010137022.1:2015-26170 GCA_027495735.1 Lutjanus campechanus
TTGCTTTATATTTAACGCTAGAATGTCGGTCATTTTGGTGGTTTTCTAATTTATAAGTGCAATAACTTTGTTGAATTAAAAAAAAAATAATGCTGCTGGCATCTGCAGAGTTGGTATTTTTGTTTAAAATTGCTTTTTTTCCCCACATAAATGACTATAAACAGAACTGCACAAAAATTATAGCTGTTACATTGTGATATTTTTTGCACATTTGGAGGTACATCTTGGTTATTTTGCAGCTATCCCTGTTTCTGTTAGTGAGACTTTACAAGCGGTACCAAGTTCCATTAATCTGTTGTCATTAAAATACAAATAATTTGACTAAATTGATCAGCAGACTTCGAGTAATAGGGAGACATGGGGACGGTTGTAACACTTTTTGTCTTGGCGCCTAAAACTTGCTGAATTCTGTTAGAGCTCTAAAATTTTGACACCGAGCACCCTTACTCATGACAAGCAGAAATGTTTCCAGCTTTTCTTGGCTTGACTTTTTTCCCCCAGACTTTTCCTCTGAGCTATGATTATTTCTTTGCGTTGGTTCTAGAGGAAAATTGTTGTAATTCATTTGAAAATTATAATCTAATTAATTTTTATTTGCTATGAGTAATACAGGATTAATCTAAAATTTGGTTATTATTACAGACATATACTGCTGTGAATATATATAATCATGATAAATACATAATTAAACCTAACAAAATTTTAATTTTGATGTTTTGTCATTTTTAAAAACATATCAGAATAACAGAATAAATGCATTAATCTCTTAATTTGACACTCATCATGTTTGGAATTGAAAGCACCACTTACAGCAGTTCCAGCAGTGTAATTCTGGTACTTCCAGTATTAATATCACCTTGCAGCTTAAGTCTAAGTCTCTCTGTTTCTCTGGTATTCTCTTTCTCTGTCTCCTCTTTTCCTGTTTCGTCTATCAGCGCTCCTGTAAACACCGAAGCAGGCAGGTTTTGAAAGCTCTGCCCTTTGATCTTCCAAGCAAGTCATGTGTCAGAGGTCAGATAGCTGCAGTTTGTCACACACGGTATCTCACCCAGTCACCAGAGCTCTGGACCACCCCCCCTCCTTTACACCGCTGCTCCCCTTACCATGTCTCCCCTCCCTTCATGGCAAGCTCAGTGCTTTCAGTAAAGGTCAACCCCACCTTTTACCACACAGAGGTCTTTGCCCCAGAGCGACGACGGCACCAGCAGCACTTCATGACAGACAGGACTGTTCGAGCATTTATCTGTAGGAAAATTATTACGTTAAACTTAATGAATTCTGAGAAGTTAAGACAATGAAATCATCCTCTGTGTGGTTGTAACAGTTTATGGAGTTATATCTTGTAAATTATCTGACTATTTTGTAATTCAAGTGGATTTAAGAATTGAAATGAGACCACCCATATAGCTGGTGTCCCGCAAGTACATTTCCTTCACAGGGATCAGAAATCCCTCATTCGGTTTTCAGCACTGACACAGACAACCAGCGACATGATGTATCATGACCAGAATGATTAACAGTTGCTTCAGAATCAAAGATTCTGTCAAAAGAGGCAAACGAGGCCTGAAGCGCGACTTGCTGATTGGTCTAAACGCCTGTTACTGATTAGCACCCGAGCACATCACCCACGCAGTGGCTTCCTCTTTCACCAAAACATTTTAGAGCACGTTTGAGTGAATTTTCATTCACTTATCAGGAAATACAGCAGCTTCTGGACAGCATCTTCAATAAACTTCAATAAATTTTATTGAGCCAATGTGTTTTGGAGAGAACTGTCTCAGTCCTCAGGGCAGACAAAGCCTCCATTTATTTCTCTTTAACTTTATTTAAAGCTTGACAGTAAACTTGTGTTCGGTCAATATTAAGCTACCGGTTGGGCGGACGTTTAGCTCAGTTGGTAGAGCATCCAACCCATGTATGGAGGCTGTTAGTCCTCTGCAGTGGCCGCTGGTTCGACTCCCGCCTTCGGCCCTTTGCTGCGTGTCATCCCCTCCCTCTCTGCCCCATTTCCCTCTAGCTGTCCTCTCAATAAAGGCAAAAAATGGCCAAAGAAATAACTTTAAAAAATATATATTAAGCTACTGGAAGCACAGCCTTGAGCTAGCCAATGATCGACCTCGGACGGAGCTCAACATGCTGGAGATATATGCAGTGTCCAGGCCTTAGCATCAACATGTAGTGAGGAGTCTGGTCTCCCAGTCACCCACTGAAGTCCACAGAGCATTTTACTCCACATCTCTGGAGCCTCTTTTACACTGGACAAAAAAAACACAAACACCCGCTAACATCTGGCTTTTGTCTTAAGCAGGAAAGACTACAACCAGCATCGACTCTGCAGTCTGATCAGGAGTGATGAAAATATCGCAACCAGGTTAACACACACGTTTTCTCCTCTTTTCAGTGGAGGCAATGAATGTTTGTACACGTGTTACTTAGCTTGACTTGGTTTGCCTCAGCGCATCAGCAAAGCACAGCCGGCCCCTTAAAGATGTGTATTTAACTGATGCGCGCTTGTCATTAGTTGCGCGTCTTAACAGTGGATTAACACTTTATTTCCTATAAATTCTTCACAATAAAAGTCTCCTCTTATTTTGTAATCTATAGGCTTTTATTATGAAGCAGCAAAATCAGGAAAAGTCAGGTTTTCACAAACATAAGAGGTCCGAAGCTACAAAAGTACCGAGAGCTGAGCTACACAGAGGCTTTTAAAAATGTCTGTCGCTCTGCTTTCCAGCTGCACAACATGAGAAGGAAAAAAAAAAAACAGAAAGGCAAAAGAGTCAACTGGCGATGGGAAAAGAGTCAGTCAGCTGCATTTAAAAAAAAAAACATATGCGTTCTAATTTTGGTGTAAAAACAATGTTAGTCAGCCGTCCAGTTTTCGGGGACCGCCGTCTCTGGTATAAGTGTGAGATCCCACTTACTAATCCTGTGGCAGTCATGCATATTTTGAGTCTTAAGAGCTGGTAAATTTGGGACTGCCCCCCCCTCAGTATAAAAGTATCAGAAAGCACAAGCCTGCCAAGAAGAAGTAATGTGAGGAAGAGGACGTGCTGGATCTTACAATGCTACAGTACTCGAACACATGCAAAGCTCTCTAACTTTGTCACAGAATTAATATTAGCCCTGTGTTGGCAGGTGTTTTGATTTTAAATGGTTATCTAGCTAGCATCGTATGGCTGTCTGATTTAGCTTATCGCTAACCTGATCCACATGGCACAAGCAACGCTTGCTGGCTGACAGAGAAGGACAGAGCTGTGGTAGTTCAACAGCTGAATGGGGCTATCATATATTTTGCTAGTCGATTGTTTATCAGATATTTTATCATAGCCATGGCTGTGTCATTTCAATAGTCACACTCCAGATAATATCAAATTACAAAGCATGCCCTTCCATGTATGGTATTTTTTTCTGTACAGTGGCCCACAAACAGTGTCCTCATATATGGACAAATAATGAACCAGTAATCCAAATGTCACACTGCTGCTATGTTGCATTGCTAAAGCTGGGTGTGGTGGGGTTGCTTTGTGACTGGAGGACCGTCCCCTCCCCGTACAAACAGAAAAAACAGGACAGAGCTTTCATCTCTGCCTAAACATTAAACAGGGGAAACAAAGGCATCAACCTTATGGTGCTGTATGCATGGTAGCGTCTGAGTGATTATGGTAGTGGCACAGGGATAATCTGGATAAGCTGAGCGTGGACACTGAAGTAACACAGAGTGCCACAGCCACCCCACCCCACCCCCTCATCCCCCTGTTTTCTGTGCATGAGATGATTTCCTCATTTACTGTGCGCTTCATGTGAAATCTATGCATTGCGCCAGTGGTTTGAGGTCAGGTGATGCAATAATGAAAATGCTCCTAAACGTGCCTGCCTGCCTCCTCAGTGCACCCTTCCTATGTGCATGCATGATCACCAATAATCAGCCTTGACAAACGGACGGATCTTTGCTGGCTTAGCAAACACCAGGTTACTGCTTGTCATTCTGAGTACTGAGTAGGATATTATTTATTCATGCCTGATTTTTGTACAAGAAGAAGAAGGAGAAGAAGCGATCAAACATTCAATCACCTGTAGCCAGCAGATACGAAAGAGAAGAGAACTTGCATTTAAAGAAAAATATATGAGTAGTTTATTTGCAAAACAGATAAATACTAGCCTTTGAATCGGGCCAATCACAACTGTTTATTTAATATGGGGGGGATTTTATACAATGATTGACGGAGGAGCCTCGCCTGTCCAGATTTTAAAAAGTCACACGGTGACCATCAGGCGACCACCATTATTCGCCTGCTTGGAAATGGACCAAACACCTCAACATCACGTGATTCTTTGCTCTGATTGATTGTAGAGATGCACCGATCCACTTCTTTTCACTTCTGATCTGATTTCAATATCTGCCAATACCGAGACTGTACTGACACCAGCGCTCTGTTTTTTCTTGACATGCACATGTGCAACAGATAGACTGAGTGACGGCCCTCATTTGCATTATGAGGTGTCTAGTGCATTTGTTCACTCCAGCTGTATATTCACTTTACATGTTAGAACATATTTCTATTGTTTTATATGTTAAAGTGAATGCGACAGGCTATTCAACTCTCACTTTGCACAGCTTAATGTAGTATGTACAAAAAGAAAACATGGCGTTGTGGACTGTAACATGGAAAAAAAATGCCTCAGAAAACTGGATCAGATTGACTCCATCTCTAATTGGATGTAGGTCTATCCAATTAGGTCCAGCAGCATTTCAGCCTGTGTGTTTACGCCCCCTTGGAAATCAAAAACAAACTGAGCGGTTCCAGACTAATTCACATTTGCAAATTAGTCTGGCAATACCGGGCAAGATGAACACCGCTCTTAAAATGAATAAACCAACAGCAGCTTGATTGACCCTCCCCCCGGCTGCACAATAAAAACATGATCATGAAAATGAAAACATATATATTGAGACATATTATCAAAACAGCCCCACTCCTGTTGATTGATATTACTTGAAGTGCACAAACAACATTTGTGAAAACTACATGTCTGTTTTTGCAAACAAACCCTTAAAGGGAATAAAGGTATACTGCATTGCAAATGAAGTCATATTCATTTTCCTCCTCTTATTGTCCAATATGCCTACTCGGCGTACAACTACCACTCAGTTACGTCCCTTTCTATGGTTCATTCATATATCAACTCTATTGCTAGCTTTTCCATTTGCATTTCTAAGTGGACTTTTGTAGGCATTTTAGTTTGCATCTCAACAGCCAGGATTCATATTAAAGACATGTTACACAGTTCAAAGTGGTCAGTCTTAAACTAAAAAGAGAGAATAGAAAAGAGCAGCTCAAACCCTTCAGTGGCAGGCTGTCTATTTATAACTCACAATTCTATACACATGCTACCTCGTGGCTAGCTGTGTGCAAAACAAAAGAGCAGGGACAGCAGGCCATGAGAGAATGGAAAATGTGTTTAGTGTGATTTGATGAGCATGGTGATGCTAAACAATGTATTTACACAGCATGCCCACAATGTCTTGTCCACCCCCCACCCCCCCTTCTCTCTCAGTGTATATTTAACAGTGCATGTGATTGACTCACATGGCTAAACGCCTCAGAGGGGGAGACAGAAACAGATGGGATCTAACAGCCAAAGATGTCGGGCAGACTGGAATCCCTGATGTTTCTTTAAATGTAGAGGTGAAGATTAAACATGAGTCATGAACAACCAGTTCATACTGATGTTATGACTGAGACACTTCATCATAGCATTAATAGACACTGAAACTAGGCACTATAAACAAATGCATGCACACATCTGCCTTAAGACACACACACACAGCATGCACATGTGCACGAAAACAGAAAAAAAGGGGAAGTGAATCTTCATCTTTGCCAAATTAACATCTGGTTTCGACCAGGGCACATACCACCTTTAATGTGCATTGTTTAAATACAATCATACAAGTACTTATTTCATTTTCCAGAAAGCAAATAAAAATAGTTTTGTTGCTTTGTTGTGGGAGTGGCATCGTGGCTGGAGATGTCGTGCAGAGCTCATCGGAGAGCCTTGTTAGGCAGACGCTGCCGTGGGCACAGATGAGCTCACAGGATCAATATGGGATAACAGCTCCACAAATCCAAACACTGACTTTGCATTATATTGCGCCAGTGCCTCCACAAGCAAGGAGCAGACACATAGAGAGCATTCACGAGCCTGTGGCGTTGGATGGTGAGGCACATATGTGCAAAAACGAGTCACACACACACACACATCTAAAATAACAATACAGAGAGAGAATTTGTGTTGATCATTCAGCCCCATTTCTTCTCTAATCCAGAGCACTTTAATCCAGCGTACAACCATATATAAATGAGACATAAGCGTGAATAATTGAGAAATCTTTTTTCCCTTGTATGTCATCATCATCATTTTTTAATCAAATTCTCCTTACAGTAATCTTACACAGATGTTAGCTCTATTTCCCCAGACACAGGGGAGCATCCATGACCCAAATCTAGCGGAACGAAACAGATGCATACATGTCACAAACACAAATGCACGCGCAAACACACATTCACTCTAACAGGGGTCATGAATAATTGCAGCACAAACAACTGAGCTAAATTGTTTATGCTGTCCCTCCCATGTGGATATGAGCATGTCTCTATCTGTGTGTTTGCCAGTGAAGATACATTTGGTGACATTATTTCATTTTCCGACTGCGTTTTCTGCTTTTATCCACCATCTCTCCCTGCAAACACGGGTATTATTTATTCGCCTGTGAGCTGTCCACTGGTTTTACAGCCTGTCTCATTTGCTGTAAGCCTGTAATAGGCTTGAACGTAGCAGCGGCAGAAGCAGCAGGTACCTCTGATTCAGCTGCTGCGTGTCTCTAAGAGAGCCGGTGTTTCTAAAAAAAAAGTCACCAAACTTATATCAACACTCAGTGAAGCAAATAACAATAAATAGAACATATTAACCACGATTAGTTAGTGTGTTTGTGACGTTTTATGGCCCTGGACATTTGTTTGAAATAGCCACAGTGAAACCTGCGTTATCTCCGTGTTCTTCCTATCTGGCCTCACATCAGAAGGTGGGATCAGTATGATTTGTCCGAGCTGTTCGTGAATGCATCAGGACGTTGGTGAAACGTCCCGAGCACAGCAAAACAACAAGAAATTACATATTATACTTCTAAAGCTGTAGTACTTTTATACTTTGTTGATTTTGGAGGCCCCTGTGGACAAAAGCGATAATGTTTCCACATCTGATTCCAGGGAGAATCCGACCCGGTGGCAGTCGTTGAGAACAACCAAACAGAAACAGCAAATCTTCTCACAGATGGTCTTGTTTGCTTATGCAGGTCATATGGAGGCATCAGTATTAAACCGAGATGGTTTCATAACCGGTTAAAAGTCCTTGTAGGAGCTTTAAACAATCCTACAAATGCTACAGGCATTCAGGCAAAATAAGTTTGCATTTGAGGATGTGTCAATCGAGTTAATTTTTCAACCGTAAAATGTCCTGTACACTGTTGTGTTATGTTCAAAAACAATATCAGCATCTGCCTTACAAGTCCAGTGATTGTCGGGGTCTTTAGAAAATATCATGTGACACTCATTTGCCATTTGATGTGTCAAGCGGTCACTGATCACTCACCATTATAAAGTACAGTATTTCACTTTAACTGGACCAATGAAGGAGTCACTGCATAGAAATATTGATGCCGAGGCATAAACACTGCTATTTGGCCACATAAGCAGATTAGATATGCTGTAAATCACAGGACATTACAGAAAAATATCATATTCATTCTGTGTATTTTAAGTCCGACAGCTCACTGGGCTCAAGTCGGCTCACCACCTGGCTGCAGACTTAATCTGCATTATATTTTCCTAAAAAACAATATATAGATTCACATAAACATAATCCCTCTAAGTCATCACTTGTGACGCACTAGAAGTGTGTGGTGGGTCTGCAGAGAACCTGCCCTCTGCCTGCAGTTCCTTATTTTCTCATGTTTTGCTTTATCATCATCATCATCATCATCATCATCATCTTTATTTGCCAGACTCGGGGTCCAAAAGAACACACAATTAACGTTATGTTTTTGGGCCCAGCCCAGTTTGGCAGTGATGTGCAGCCTCCAGCCAATATAACGTGTGGTTTTTATGTTCGGAACTCTAAAAAAATAGCAACTAATATTTACCTCTCGTTCTGTGTCTCTCTCTTATGCCGAGAGTTGCAGAAAGAGTTTTACAAATACACAAGCGGAGCACACTGAGGATTGCTTCAGCTGTATTCATGTAACATCCAGCGTTGTGTGGAGGTATCTATCTATCTATCTATCTATCTATCTATCTATCTATCAGAACACTGTTGTGTGTAAACTGCGCAGGAACACAGGTAATACAGCATGCACTCCATCGTGACCAACATGATCAATAATTATCAATATCAGTCGATATGAAACTTCACCATCGTTTCAATTTTTTGGCCGTATCGCCCAGGCCTAGTTACAGTTTAGGCTATTCGTCGGTAAACAAACGCTATAACACCTCAGGACCTCTGGCTCCAGTTAGTGACAACTTGGGCACACGGTCACTTAAGGTGGACTAACCTTTAAGGTGGACCAGCTAATCTCATTTTAGTAACGAGCCATGTTAGCGGGGCACTCGGCCACCCGGTCTAACAACTTTTCTGGTGGAAACCTTTATAACTTTGTTGGCTATGAAGGTATTGTCCTGCTGTTGTCCTCTAAATATTTGACATTATGGGACAGCTTCACCTCAGCTTCAGGTCGTCCACAGAACAAACCCGTGCGCTGCGCATCATTGTGAGTTTTCCCCCTCTGATCGCCTGATTATCTTTGTGATGTGTCACCTGCCTACACAGCTATTCAGCTTTCCACTTAATTTGCCAGATTGCTGATGTCATGTATGCTGCCAGTGGCATTCAATCCATTCCTGTTGGCTGCCAGCTGTCTGTTTTCCTGATCTAATAAACTCTTTGCTTGATTCTAGCCGCCTGTCTGCTGCAGACTCTACGTTGACTCCTGTTATCCTGATCTGATAAACTGTTGGCCTGATTGACCCATAGCGACCTGCTTTAACCCCCCTCCCCGCTGAGTCTTGGAGCCGAACTTTTGGATCTCTTTCCGACAGCAAGTTACCTGAACTGAGATGAGCTGAGTTGTGGCTCTCAATGTGATGTTGGTGGTGTTCACAGAAAAACTTACGGTCAAAAACTGTTTCAGAACAGTAAATATGTAATTTAAAGGAGGAATATGTAACAACTGCACATCAAAAAATGCAATATATTCCTCTTTGTTAGTCTGTCTGCTCTTCCAACAATCACCAACTCTGGTTTGTTCCAATTAAATTCTTAATTCACTGCCCGAAGTGATTTTTTTTTTTATTACTAATTATTCCATGAGTAATATCGTGGTTTGTAAAGTTTTATTTGGCATTAGTAAATAAAAATAAATGTTTAGAGTGAAAAGAGTTATGACATATGTTATTGAGGCTACTTTGCACAGATCTGGGGACAGTTGTGGCCTGAGGTTTTGGCTTGCTCTTTGACACGCTTGGGTACAAAGAGTTCATTTTGTACTATGTCACCTGACTTCCTGACGTTCTTTTGCCAGAAATCCCTTTCTGGCAGACGTGTTTTTTTGCTGGTCAGTACCGACAAATTGATAAACTCCTAGACAAATGATACCGCTATCTGTGATTATGCGACGTTACAAGAACACCTGACAAACGTTCAAAAGTGTGGGCTTACTTTAGTAAAATTAATGAAAATGCAGCTGAATGCAATAACTCAGGAAACCAACTTATTTCTGCAAAAACACAACTTTTCATGTCTTTATTTTAGGCGCCAAATTATGGCGAGTAGCATCATTAAGAATAGTGATAAGTATCGATAAGCATTGATAAGTGGTGAGTATCGTTGGTATTTATTAGCTGATGGCAGTTTGTGGGGACTGAAATCAGGAAAACACTAAAACTATGCAAAGGATTAGACCTAAAGATGCCCTTTTCACAATTAGAGCACAAGATTAAGACAGTTTGAAAAGCATCATGAACACTGATCACCTACAGAGCTGTGAAGTAAATAACCTGTCTGTTCAGTTTTTACACACTGGCACCGCAATGTGACACCAAATAGTTTGCACTGTACATATGTATGTTTAACTTCATAATAGACATCATGTCCAGATGCTTCAAATAGCTGCACAGCAAACACATCACATTCTGATTCCATTTTAAGAGCTTATGTCGACCCGCAGGGAGCATTTAAGGACAAGTATATTGACCTTTTTTCCCTGAGATTTTGCAGCACTGAGAATTTTTTTTATTCTAATTTGGTGAATTTCATAGCGTCGGGGTTACTGTGGGCGTCCCTCTGTAACTGACACACACTGTCAGATAGCAGCGTGCTTCACAGACCTTCCTCTGGTCACTGCATGGGTGATAAACTACTCTGGCTTCAGAAGTAGGCCAGCAGGTCAGGCTATATAAGGTCACAACCCACAGCGTGAATAGTGTGGGTGTGAAAAGAAAAAAAAATTAACTGCAAACACTGTGTAAACTGGCACCACAAAGACGTGTTCCTGCACCTGAAGTACAAATATGAAAAGGATTTGTGCTTAATCCCGTGTCTACAGGCACATTTATCTTCTAAACCACATGTCAGAACTTATGTAAGGTTGTTCTTCTTACTTTACCACCTGATAAAACAGTTTTATCTAGTAAAAACTTGATGCCTTGATCACACGGGAGAACAACTTTAACTCTCACTCATGCATTTCACAATCCAGTTGGTTTAACTGTAAGAAACATACAACCCGTCTTACAAAGTTGTTACTGGTGATCATGATGTTGAGCAAGTTACTTTTTACTTACTCATCTAAAAAAAATACTTTTCTTATTGTTTGGTATTAATTTTATTGTTTTATTACTATATTACTTTGCTATCTCGGTGCACTCCAAAGTTCAACTGCTGGTCCAGTGAACTGTCAACACCCAGAAAGCTTTTGTTATTAGCTGTCCTGTTGTTGGCTGTGGTGGAAACAAAGTCGACCTCTCTGAGAGTGGCCTTCAAATTAGATTTCATCACCGCATATTCTCTCTGCAGGAGCCAAACAAACTCAAAATAATGACAGCACTTCCCCCTGTACTTCTCTCTCTCTCCTCCTCATCCTGCATCCTTCGTTTAGCCTTTTGCTAACGTGACCTGCCCTGAGCTGCCACACATACACATCATCATAAGATAAATCTACCTGTAAAAACATGACAATAATATACTACTGAGTACTGTTGTCGCACACTAAATATGTTGGTGAGGAATTTCAGATGCAGCTAGTGGCTTAGCGTTGGCTAACGCTAGTAAAAACGCTAAGACAACAAAGCAAAAAAATGTGCAGTTAGTTAACTACCACAGAGGGTTACCCATGTTCTGGCTGCAGGCATCCAAACATCAGCTGCAGGCTCTAAAACTCTTCAGCCTTTGGACAGATAATGTATTTGATTAGACGTGTTGCCATCGCTAGCATTGCATTTTGCATTACAAATATTGCAGCGAGTCTGTGACAAGTTTTGAAGTTTAACCACACCTGCAACTGCTCTTGACTCACTGTGACATCAGCCTCTTTTTCTCTCAATACTCTTATTTTCTCACCCAGATGTGGTCTCGCGCACCAAAATTTGGGTGATTTCACGTGAATCTGTACGACCAACATTCGTTAACCAACCCTACTTTTTAAGTGGTTATGTAACAGGCTCAATTTAATACTGATGCCTCTATATGACCTACATAAGCAAATAAAATCATCAGCAAGAAGATCAGCTATTTCTATATAGTGTGACTGGGTTAGAATCAGATTAAACTAGGAGTGCAATGGATCATAAAACTCAGCCAATCACAGTCAATCAAACACTGAAGGCTGCTGAGTCACAGACAGGCAAGAGACCTCAGCTGCTCTGCTTAGTGAGCAGCTGAACTTGAAACAAACATCATGATCTTATGATCTGTTTCTATGATGACAAGAACGCTCGGTTTTCCAGTTACACCACTGAAAATGTCCAAAGTCATTAACTTAATGGAGGTAAAAGCGACGGCTTTTCAGGAATTATCACTTTGGAAAGTAACAGCGGCAGTTAAAGTGTATTTCACACTATGATTGTTGAATTCAGTTTGCAGTTCATATGCGTGTCGAATCGAGGGGGCTGATCCATACGGATTAACAACGATACATCACCAGCATGCAGACAAGAAGAGCCTGTGTTTACTTTTTCCCAAACAAACCTACATTGAGTATTATGTTAGCCAGAAGCAGACATTATATTTTGCGGGTATGGCAGCAGAAACACTACTTTTTTGTCCGCAGCGGCCTCCAACATCAACACAATATGACATTTTCTTGTAGCGGCTTTTACAACCAAGTGTCTTAGCCTCTTTTCAAGACTCTAGACTTCACATGATACGAGGGCACAGATGAAGCCATTTGTTCACATAATTCATGCGCGACAGATTGAGCATGACTCGAGGCCCAAGGCATTAATAAAACACAAAAGTGGATGTGCAGTAGCTTTACAACACTGTGATGAAAAAAAATCAGAGATCAATAAATCACTAAATGACAAATCCAAGATTCTACAGTAAACGATCCTTTTTATTAAACTCTCATTTAATGAAACAATTTGACTCGGCGCAGAGAAGGTTTTTAATTTTATTCCAGAGCTTGAAGGCACTCTCGGGAGTAATTCTGGGGTTAAGATTCTTGCTGAACAAACACACTGATGCTAGTTTTGGAGAGGAGGAAAAGTACATCTCCTGTCTCACTCCGATTCCCCAACTGCCCCAGGGAAGCCAAGGAAAAAGGCAAGTTGCCAGTCGCTCACAAGCTGCTTTCACTAACCTTTTGAGCTACTGGCCCTCGGCTGGGTGTGTGGCCCTACTGAAGTAACAACTTGGATCAAGCCGTAGGATGAGAGACGTTGTTGCAGCATTATTTGCTATAATCTAAATAACAAAGTGAGCTTCTGAATGCAGGTTTTGAATCTTTTCAAGATGGTTCAACTTGAAAATATAAGTTTCTCTTCTGCTTTAAAAACATGAGTCAAGGGAACATGGGTTGAATAAACAGTTCAAAGTCGTCTTATGTGTTTTGAAAATGCCAAACAATTTAAGGGAACTTGAGAAAGCGTTCAAGTTTAATAAGCTCAAATTATTAAGTTGAATCAACTGTGTACAAGGGTCAGGAACTAATACAATACTAACCCTAATCAACAGATTTGTTTTCATTATTACGAAAAGAAGCAACAACACTAACAAATTAAAAAGCTGAGAAGACTCAAAACTTGAAGGCAACTTACTTCAATAGATTTTTTTAGTGCTGAGCTCAACTTAAACTCTTCAGTTTTGAAAAAACTTTACCAAGTAATAATGATTTGTTGAGGTATTTTTGTTCTTTAGATGAAGCCTCAAGAATGCGTATTTCAAAAACTCTTGGAATGAAAGTGAACAATCGCAGTTTAATTTTCAAGCACCCAAATAATATAAAGGTTCACAGCTCACTGTGAGCAATTCTTGAAATAAGTTTATCTAAAGAAGAAAAGTTAAGTATCTCAACAAAAGATTACAGGTCTGCAAAACTTTACTTTACTTTGGTTTACTAAATAGTGAAGGCACTTTTCTTGAAATTTTTTTAAGTTTTCTCAGTTTCTTTTTACAGTGTATGACTTGTCTTAACGTGCAGGGCTGCATGATGTGGTTAAAAAAAAAGTCATATTGCAATTATTTTGACTACAATTGCAATTGTGATATACGATACAGTTAGCGGGAATGATCATTTTTACATTTTACTGGAAAAGAAACTATTAAAATCATGATGGGGTCTGTAACAAACAGCATGTTTTCTAACATCTGGAGAACAGATTGTTAGGCCCGGGCATCTCTGCAGCAGTGCGGTACTGTACCTCATTATAACGCTGTTTTCTCACACATGTTTCCGTTTTCACTTCTACATCTGCGATTTGGATGTTGCACTTTGCCATATGGTGATTCTGATCATATTGAAATTAATTGTGCAGCCTAATTTAAGGCACGCTGCAAGTGTCCTTCATGTTTCCTTCCTTCACTACAGACAGAGGGGTCTAAAAGAGAGCTTTAACTCTCAAAACAATAGCATGATGGGAAGTCTGTTAAAATGCTGACCGAGTTTATTTTGAGTATCAAGTCAGAACAACTCATGTTTATAAGTTCAGATGTGGTCTGAAAATAAAAACTGGAAATGTTAAACTGACTTAACTTGAGAGTATTTAAACACATTCATATAGGGCTGCGACTATCGATTATTTTGTTGATTATTTTCTCAATTAATCGACCAGTTAATCCTGTCACAATGTAAAATGAAAAATACAGACACATCCGTGTGCTCCACATGTTTGGACCTACTTTTCAAGTTGTTCCTGTAGCGATTATTTTCGTTATCAATTAATCTGTCCATCATTTTCCTGATTAATCGATTAGTTGTAGAAAATGGTGAAAAATGTTGATCAGACAACATCCACATTTAAGAAGCTAGAAACAGACTTTTTTCTTTAAAAATTACTCAAAACAATGAATCGATTATTAAAATATGTCGATTAATCTAATAATTGATTATCTGATTAATCGTTGCAGCTCTACATATATATTTACATCGAGTTAACTTGAAAAGAGTAGTTGATTCCACTCATTTTCTGTATGCTGTTTGACAGTGTCACAATGAAATGCTTCTGATCAATGCAAAGTTGCACGTTGCAAGTTGCAACAGCATTTTGCTCCTGTGTGTTGAGACTTGCAGAGGGGTGTTGTGTAAAAGGGACGCAACACTGCTCCAGACCATGTATATCCATTCTAAAATTTATTGTGTGCCGTCCCGTGTCTCCCTTTAAAATCACAGTGCCAAAAAGGGAAGCACCCTCAGCAACACTGATGGGAATTCAAACGAATATTTCCTCCCCTGATTTGTGACTTCCTTCACATGGCTTCATACAAACTTTCCCTTCGAGCGTTCTGGCTATTGTTGTGTCACTGAGATAATAACCCAAGGCCTTATCATGCTTCTCAGTGTCTCGGAAGGGTCGACTGTCATCCTCCTCCCACTTACTCACTGCCCTGACAAGAAGAGGAATTCAATGAAAGTTAGACAAGACGGGAGAATAAAGGGTCACGAGAAAGACACACACTGCTGATAAAACCCTGCAGAAGCAACCAGCTGATGGCAATCAAATTAGAGTTTTGTGTGGAACAGAGATCATGGGACAGGAGTGCACGCTGTGGATGGCAACAATCAGCTATGCTATTCGACAGATGGATCAGAGTGCTCCTGGCCTAGACCAGGCTAAAAGCTCATGGTCACGTGACCTATGGATTAGCGTTAGCCCAACTGAAAGGGGGAGGAGGCTAGCATACATGTCACCACATGCTTCCTTATCACTTCCCTTTGAACGTGTTTCCCTTTCTCTTTCACTCTGTATCCCCCCATTTGTCTTTCATACTTTATATTACATTATTCACGTGACTTTTTCACCAAAGAGTTGGATCACAAGAGATTCTTTGTCTCCGTCCCTTTATCTTTCCTCTGTCCATCCTCTCCTCCTCTGTTGGGACCAATGAGAAGCCCCATGCTCGGCACAGTCATTACTGCACAAGTGATTCAGACACCTTTGACTCAGAGCTCAGACAGATCAAAACCGCTGCTCTAATCGGCTCACTTCCAGCTACTCATGATGTCAATGCTGAGAACATGTCTCCTGCGCTGTCCTTCCCCACCAACCCCTCCCTACATACAGTACTCAAATTCTCTCATCGGCCTCTCCAGCCTCGCTGAACCCTACACTTGTCAGGCAGCGCGGCGTGAAAAAGTGAGAAGCACAGACAAGCTTAAGGACATGCCACGCTGGGAGCACACTGCACAGTGAAACACTGGATTCCCTCGTCTCCCCTGCTGCCACTACTCCTGCATCTGGGTCTTTCTGTCAGGGACACAGTGTGCCAGCCAATTCATGCCTGGCCAGCATGCCATGTTCCCGCGCCAACCCCAAACACCCTCGTTTTCACAGAAACCTGGGAAAGCCCTCCCTTCCCGTGCACCATGCTCTGCAGGGACAGAGGGGGGAATGCAGGGTTACGTGGTGCCAACGAGGTTAAATGCTAAAAGGCACTGACCATCATTCCTGTAGAGTACAGCTTGACTGAAATGTTTTATTGATTAGAGAGCGCAGGCCTGCAGATATGACCAACACAAGACAAGAGCTGAGCGGTGAGGGTGAATGCTAGTGGTCAAAAGATCCTGGTTTTTCAGTGGCCATTGTTGATGGGCAGATGGTTGCCAATATATAACACCGATATCAAAACAAAGAAAAGACATGCATATTCCATTAATCCATGCACATTAAAATCTAATATACATGATTATCTAAGCCAGTGCATGTTGTTTTAGATTTAGGAATCTTTATTAATTAATGAAATAGAAAAACACATCAGGTTTTGCTGCAGACTGAGTGAGCAACAGCCTGGTTAAACACATTTTTCAGCACTGGCCACATGTGATTCTGCTCCTTTGCTGTTTTCTAATCACACATAAAGCTGATTTTTATAATGAAGTCATGAAATAAAAGCTTTTTATGTGTTCTTGGATTAATAAAAAAAAAAACAGACATGTCCTCCTTCCTTCCTGATTGTCTGCTCATCTCTTATCTCTCTGTCAATACAACTGATAAACATTTCCAATAAATGCAAAATTTAAAAAACAACAACGACAAATAGCACTGATAGCATTTCTGATAAATATAGTGGACGAGCTGATCGACATATTTCATGTGGAGGAAAAATAATCAGGGAGATTGAAACTCCAGGAGAAGAAAATAGTTGGAAAGCGTGGGATGCATATTTCATCATTTATCAGAATCAGAGCATTTAAATCACATACAGTATAAAATATAATTTATGTCTTTTATTATAGATTATCAGTGTGTTTTCGTGCCAGATTCGCTTGCGGAGAAAATAGAACGGAAGTCCGCAGCTCGCTCTGTGTGTTCAGCCCAACTGATGAGCATGGGTGCCAAGTGGAGGCGGGCAGCACTTTGTGGTGCTTCAGCGTGCTGTGTGTCTCTGCTGTACAGGCTCAAAACAAACTTTTTCACCACCGTCCCAAAATGCACCAGGCAGGACACTGACATCGTTCCACAGCAGCCACGATGACAAGGCTGCCTGCAGACATTTCTTCTTCATCAGCCTCGCAAATGCAGTCATTGGCCGACAAACAATTATCTCAAAATGCAGATCATGGACCCGACTAATCGACCAACTGATTTATTGGTCATTCACTAACACATATTACATGGGTGCAAATGCCCTGAGTAGAGAGTCCCCGGTTCAAGTCTGGGGTTGCCCCATAACAGTCAACTAAGCCCAATCAGCTTTTCATTTATCCCTTAGTCGCAGAAAAAAAAAACAAAAAAAAAAACACTTCAAACTCTATTTGGGAGCTACACCTCGCTGTAAGGCTCTGGGGATTGTTGCAACACAAACCTTTTCTCTCATAACACTGCAGTCAACACTGACTTAGTTGCCGCTGCTAACTGTGCTGTAGCTGCTATTAGTTCGTTAGCTCAGTTAGTGGTCCTATTAGACTCGGACACAGCCTCTTGAGACTGACGGAGGCAGTTTGATGACCAGGAATACAGCACGTGCAAACAGTGAAGAGCTTGTTTCTATCTTAACAAGTTAATAATTAGTAAGTATACATCATCCGTCATGTTGATAAGTCTACAAGTATTTGATTTTGTGAAGGTGGAAGTTATTTATTCCAGTGTTTTGTGTTGAAATAAACAAAATGCAGAGTCATCTTTCTTGTTGTTCCGACTCATTCAGAGTCATTACCCTTTTTGCTGTTAGTATTTAATAGGCAGCTTGTTTCATGCCCCCCAAAATAACTCAATTAATATCATATATGTGCAACTACTAGGCGACTACTGGCTTAAACCGATGACTGGTCGATGTGGAAAATCTGAAGTCAGGGGCAGCCCTACTCCCTTTCCCCACATTTCCTGTCTCTCACCACTACCACTATCAAATAAAAGTAGTGAGCGGACAAAAATATAATCTTACATAAAGAGCAAACTGACTAGGGAGAAGAGTCTTAAATCAAACACTAAGAAACTGAAAAATCATTCCACAAAATAACAAAAAAACAAGTCAAAAATTCTTGTCGCAACTTTCCAGGCCCCAAGCTTGCTAAGTCCAAAACCAAAGAAAGGTATTCAGTTACCAAAGATATAAAACAGAGAAATGAAGCAGCCATAAATGACAAAATGATGAATCAACTATCAAATTTCTTATTGATTGAATTATTTCAGCATGACTAAAAACCCATTCCCAAAGCCAAACGGGAAGGCGTCAGCAAACTAACCATCCCTGCTGCTGTGTCGAGGAGAAAGAAGGACACTTCCTCCCGCAGCAGCCTCAAGGGGCCAGAGGACATTATCGCAACACGCAATTCTCAATTAACCAGCAGCCACGGGGCACGAAGTCGACGCCAGCTTGACTGTAAGACTCTGGAAGAAAATTTTGCAGGTTTGTTCAAAGGAAAACAGTAATCTCAGCAGCAAAATTACAAAGGATGTGTATCAGGAAGATGGCATCACTGCAGGTAAGCTCATCTACATAAAAGTACACACACACACACACACACACAAACACACACACACACACACAACACCCTGTGTTCTTGCAAATGACGCAGAGACATCAAAGTGCCTGTGACATTTCAGTTGTGTTTGTAAGCACCAACACAGGGGTCTTGATTCAGGATTGACTGATTCAGTCGTGCGTTACAGCTCTGACAGTCAGCTCTGTACTGACCTTTATGAACCATCCCTTTTTTTGTGCTGCTTTCAGACCACATATCAACAGGTGAACGTAAAAACACGATGAATCCTCTGTTTTACTGTAACACACAGTCAGGAGAGCTAAAATAAAAGCGAATGGAATGACCAAACATACTCGCAAGAACATGACGACACATTGTCATTTCATCTCCTTCCTCTTCTTCTTCTTCTTCTTCTTCTCATGCCATATTCTTAGACTGTGACATGACTGCAGTGTAAAGACTAACTGTGAGATTACAGTGACCTTCTTGTGACTGTTTTGGAGTGTCTGAAATATTGCCACTGGGACTGCAACTGTATTTATTCAACAGTGAGGGACCTTATTCTACTTTATGCTTACTTTTAAGTTGATCTGTATCACGTCATTCAAACATTCTTTATGCTTTTTCTAAGAAATCTGCATGTTATCCGCCTAAAGTGTATCATACTGTTAAGATACGATAAGATCAGTGGTCCAAAAAAATGTAGCTTTCACTTGAATAAAACTAGTAGAAGCTGAAGAACACATCACATCTTCAGTTATATTGCAAACCTATTTAACAACATATACCAAAAAATATACCAAAAATCCATCTCTTTGTATTTGTATATCAAAATCCAATCATGTTTTCTTCCTGTAAAACAAAATCTGATGCTACATCCACTCATCAACCAATCCTCAACTTGTAGCAGGGCAGAGCTGAGATTCATACCCAGCAGCAGTACGATACATCTGTGTGTCTTCACCACCTCAAACTCTCTTTTATTTCCCAAAAATGCTTATTGGCTGCTTTAAATGCCAATCAATATCTGCGACAACTCCCTCCCTAGGTGTTTTCTACAGGAAACATAAATATCCAGAAGCAAGTAGCACTCTGCTTTCCGTTTCACATTTTGAGTGATTTTGAGTGAGAGAAAAAAAAGTCAAAATTCTCTGATTTCAGCTTTAAAAAGGACAGCAAAACGAATATATTTGGGTTGTGAACAAAACAAGACATTTGAGGACGTCACTTTGGGCTTTGAGAGACAATGATCAACATTTTCCGACATCTTATGGACCAAACAACTCAGCGATTAATCGACAAAATGACTGACAGATTTATCAATAATGAAAATAACTGTTAGTTGCAGCTGATTTAAACTTGCACCCATACTATGAAACTGTGTATCTCAAGAACTTGTGTTGCTAGAGCTGCAAAGAAGAATTGATTCGTTTTTATTAATGGGTTTGAGTAATTATTTAAGAAAAAAAAAGTTAAAATTCTCTGATTCCAGCTTCTCAAACACTAATATTTTCGCATTTCTCTATGACAGTCACCTGTTGTGGCCAAAACAAGACATTTTACGATGTCACTTTGGGCTTTGGGAAACACTAAACAACATCCTTCATCATTTCCTGACTTCTTGTGGTTCGAACAACTAATCAATTAACGGAGAAAATGATCGACAGTTTGATCAGTGGTGAAAATAATTGTAAGCTGCAGCCCTAATTTAAACCTGCACCCATTCTTTGAACTTGTATGTCTGGTGGAGCTGCAATGATGATCGTCCATTATGAATTGATTATGAAGTTCATTGCAAACTATATTGATAATCCAGAAATCAGTTTGCATAGTTTTTTGAAGAAAAAAAGCCAAAAATTTCTGATTCCAGCATCTTAGATGTGAATATTTTTTTGTTTCTTTACTCATCTTCTGGACAAAAAAAGAGACATCTTGGATTTGAGAAAGACTGATCGACATTTTCTGACATTTTATGGACCAAGCGACTAATCGAATCGAAAATAACTGTTAAATAAACTAAATATCTTTGGGTTGTGGGCAAAACAAGACATTTTGGGACATCATTTTGGGCTTTGGGAGACATTAAACAACATTTTTCCATCATTTTCTGACATCTTACGAACCAAGCAGCTAATTGATCAACGGAGAAAGTGATTGACAGATAATAATGAAAAACAATTGTTAGTTGCAGTCCTAACTTAAACTTGCATCTATTCTCTGAACTTGTGTGTCTTTATCTGTCCAGCGGTCAGACAAATGTCATAACGGAGTGCAAAGTACAAGATTTGTCTCTGAAACGTGAAGTAAAAGCCAAACAAAGCGCAGATCAATCCTCACTTAAAGAAGTTTGAATAGAGCAGACGGGCTGTCACCTGTCAGACTTTTTTAAAAGCATGCCCATTACACCGTTATTAGACTGCTAAGCGTTGTATAACTCTCATTACAGCCAGGGAGCGTGTGTCTGTGCGTGTGTGCCGCCGCAGGTTATCTTTATGGGCCTATTTCACCTCGGCTGACACACTTACTGCCTCATGTGGGTTACACCGGAGTCATGCGAGGCTTCGACCCCGCACAAACACCACGATGACAGCATGTTTGCGGCACTGAAACAGCCGTGAAATCGCAGCAAGTCATATGCAAGTCACATGCGACGAGATGACAGCAAACTCAGCGGCACCACAGACACGAGAGATTAATAATACAGAATATAGGACTCCTTAAAGAGCTGCCTGTTGATTCAGCGGCGTTAAGCAGGAAAAGAAAAGAGGGGGGAAAAGTAACACAGAAACAAAAAACCCAGCAGAAACACGCTTCAGAAGCAGCAGAAGCAGCGATGCCGCCGCTCCTGCACACTCGCAGTTTGTTTACAAAGAGCTGTCAGGCTGCTCTTTCGCAACGGGGACCGTCAGTGGGACGAGAGACGAGGACGTTCACCTCCCTCCTCACTTCACACACGCGGAAAAACACGCCGAAGAAAGACGGCAAAGTGTCACGCTTACCTTCTGTGGGGCGACTCCAGCTGCTGTCCTTGCTCATAAAATGCGGGGAGAGGCTGCAGCGACGTGGGCAAATCTCTCAGTCAGTCAGTCAGTCAGTCAGTGCGTCTCTAGTTTCCAACAGTTCAGCCTCACAGTTCACTGCTCACTGCTGCTCTCTCTCCCTCCCTCCCTCTCTCTCTCTCTCTCTCTCTCTCCCTCTCTCTCTCTCTCTCTCTCTCTCTCTACCTCTCTCTCTCTCTCTCTCTCGCTCGCTCTCTCTGACAAACCGCCCACTTCCGGTGGTTCATGAATGTCTGTGAGGGTTCAACAGTTCCTGATCATTTCTGTCCTGCTGCTGCTGCTGCTGATGATCATCATCGATTTGGACTCATAATGCAGAATTCAAGCTGAAAGAACAGGTGATAACAGCAAGAAACACAAGACATACTGACATGTATTATATCTGCATTGTTGTTATATATTTAATGGTGTCTATATCTTTTTTATTTTTAACTTTTCAAATATTTTCTTTGATTATTTTATTTATATTTATCATGTTTAAATACATAATAAATTGTGTAAATTATGAATTAGGCCTTTATTCTGCTTTATTTATTGTGTTTACAAATAAAAACTTGCTCTTTTTAAGTCGACATGACTTGTTGACGTTTTATATCCTTTTTTAAAAATTCTTTTAATATCTGTTTATTTATATTAGACGTTTTTTGCTTTGTGTTTTTATTGTTCTGATCTATTTAATCATTCTGTCTTTTCCCGTGCCAAAACACTTTATAAACTATTAAAAAAATAATTTAAAAAAGTTATTTTTATCATCCTATTTTTCATTTTTCAATTGTATTTTTTGTTTGTTTGTTTGTTTGTTTGTTTTAACTCTGTTACACATTGTCAGATGCCACTGTAAAACATTTTGATTTTGAAGGACATTGTTTTGTGCAGTACTATAAATTACCAAACATTCACAGATGCCATTCATGCAGATTTATTGCAGCGATATGGCTTATTTATAATATCTCAATATTTTTAGACTATTCCACAATATAAGAAATATATCTTGATATACATATTTTCTCAAGAATAACAAACTAAATTGACAAATTGTGCAAACATATGATGAATATGATTAATTGTTGTAGATTAAACTACCCAACAGTGAATGAATTAGTTAGAGCTGAGAAATATGGACATCATAAGAAACATTATTATTATTATTATTATTATTATTATTATTATTATTATTATTATTATTATTATTAGGCTTCTGAATAGGGGCAAGATGTGATGATTTAAGGGGTAAAGGCAAATAATAGATCAGCTAGAACAGTCTGGTAAGTTTAGAAAATGACATCACTTTACTGTGGTTCAGCCTTTAAAACCAGGAAAAGACAACACCTACTTTTAACATATATCACATGATGCTGTCCAAAATCTAAGACGATAGCTAGTCTCATATCATGATATTTAATGTTATATATTGCCCAGCCCTAATTACAGCTCTCTCTCTCTCTCTCTCTCTCTCTTTGCACTGCACAGCCACTTTGCCATATTTAAATGCCATTTTTTAGGTTATTTTGAATCCCTTAGAATTTTTTAGGTTTGAAGATAATAAAGTCACTCTTTAAATTACAATCAATCAAAACGACCAACTATATATCTTCCCTCGTTGTTCCAACCTCCAAAAAAAAGTGATAATAGTTAAAATATTCTACTTCTCCTTCTGCTCTAGACCCCTGCAACCCACTCAAAGACCCCATGAAAACAGCAACTCTCATTTTGCGACACTGCCATGTTTTCCAGTGCCATTTGTACAACTCTTACACAACTCATTCAGTGTATCTTGTACATATGCTGCTATTATGGTGTCTTTATTTGTATTTATTTTATTGCCCTGCTAATCAATCGTACCTGCACATTGTGTTAATGACAATAAAGTTCAATTTAACCTAATAAATTTTAAAAAAAAAGAGCAACGCGACCAACAACAACAATGGTAATAATAATATGGGACATGCATTAATTAATTGCCAATAAATAAATAAATAAATAGAATAAATAGTGTGTGAAGAGAGCGGTGCAGGTCATTAATCTCGGGCTCACTTTCCTCGATCACTCGCTGTGATCAAAACTGTTCTGTAGCTGCACACAGTTAGAAGCAGACCGGTTGATTAGATTAAATCTAATCTACTGTACAGTCAGTCTTCAATCCAGCTCAGTGCATCTCGGTGCGCCTCAGTCTGGAGAACAGCGCCGCCTTCTGGTACAAAACTCCACCTACTAAAAAAAAAATAATAATCACAATGAGTCAGGCTCGAACAGAGGGGGAAATGTCTGTGTCATATTAGGGTTTACAGGCCTATTTATAAATTTATTCTAGATAAATTCATACACACAGATAGAGAGAGAGAGAGAGAGAGAGAGAGAGAGAGAGAGAGAGAGAGAGAGAGAGAGGGGGAGGCGGAGAG
>JAJHUR010137023.1:0-18553 GCA_027495735.1 Lutjanus campechanus
TGAAGACTGATCAACTCATGTCTGAATGAGAAAAATCCTGTTTTCACTTTGATGGGTTTATCAAGCCATTGTGCTTTATTTACCTGCTTATGACATGTATTTAGAAAAGATACAATCCAGAGGACCTGTGTATAAACCAGAGGAGCAGAGGATTCTGTTACTGCAGGAGACAAATACAGTCCTGCACTGCAAAAATATAACTGGAGTTTGATTCTGAAATTGAGAATGTTCTGGAGTTGTGTGTACGCTGATTTAAGGGATGTCCTTTTTTTACGAAAATGTGCCCCATTTATACTGATTTCTGTTGGCTGAATATTTATAAAAACTGAGTTTTGCTTCAGGAAAGAAATCTTATTTTGTAGCTTTATTTTTCAGGCTTGAGGAGGAGGCAGAATATTTTGTTTAGTCATTTTGCCATGACATTAAATGTTTGAAGACTGCAACTGTACTTTGAGTGTCTGCATGACACAAAAATAAAAGAATTCAATCCAAAAAACTGAAGTCAAAGAAATAATTTCAGAAAACTGTATAATAATGTGCTATAAGAGAGTGTAGAGAGCTGTGAGTGTTACACAACCTGTCAGATTATTGGATTATTGTTACTGACTTGTTAATGCATAAAGAGCATTTTAATTCAGCATATTTTATAAGATCATCACGTTTTCTATGTAAAATAATCTTAATAATCTTAATCTGCAAACAACTAACTATGTTACTCAGATAAATGCGGTGGACTAATATTTCCCTCAGAACCAGGGCTGTAACTAACAATTATTTTCATTATTGATTATTCTTTTGATCATTTTCTCAATCAAAAAATGTTTTAAAAAAATGGTCAAAAATGTTGATCACCGCGTCCTTAACATTAAGATGACGTCCTCAAAATGTCTCATTTTGTCTCATTCAGTTTACTGTCAGAGAGGAGTAAAGAAGCTGCAATCAAATGTTTTGATTAAAAATGACAAAAAACTATCAGCCAATTATCAACAGATTTGCAGATTCATTTAAGAGTTGAGCTCTAATTGATTAATAGACTAATCGTTTTGGCTCTACTATGAACTACAGTAGAACAGAAATAAAATGGAAATACTTCAGTACAAGTTCCAAAAAATTATACCCAGATACTGGAGTAAATGTACTAAGTTACTTTTCATCGCAGAGTAAAATGTATCAATCACAGTTGTTGTAAAATATTTGACGATCCAGTCAGTTTGATTTCTGTAATGAATGAAAGTTGGAAAGTTGAAAAATGTGTTTCACACTGCTGCATTTTCACATTCAGAATACATGATAATAAATAAACTGTGGTTATGTTTCACTTATTACCAGATGTTTTATCACTGGAAAACACATCTGTTGCTATAAATGATGTGAAATATTTCACTTTTAGAACCTCATTGGCTTCTTACATGACTCTGATTGGTGAGAAAGCTTCTAGAGAAGAAGTTTGATGTGGAGTTTCAGGCCTTTTTAAAGTGGAGTCCTACAGAAAGTCAGAGCTGAAACACTGATCCAATATCACAAAGCAAATAAAGAACAACAACTCTATTAATCAAACTAAAAGTTGCAATTTTGTGGCCATAATTAGCCCATAAGTGTGCAACATCAAAACTAATTGAAATGCCAAATGAAATCAGAAGTAAATGAGGATCTTTTTATAAGGTGAAAGAGATCCTGCAGAAAAACAGCATTATTACACAAAGAAAAACTCATTTTCCACACGAACCAAATTGAACCTCCATTATAAAAATGTATTAAAGGATACCTGTGAGTTATAATTATTAAAATCGATGTTTTTATGTTTTGTGAGATGATGAAAACAAGCTAACTGAGAGGAGAGTAAAGTTGCAATCATTTGCATTTTAACAATGAATAAACTGCAGCTGAAAGAGTTGATTCGATTCAGTAAAAATATAAAATACGTTGCGCACTAAGTGCTCACAAACCCTGATTTCAGGCTGCGCTTGTGCCGCTGGTTTTGAATCCAGTTCATTTAACGCAGATCTGATCCCCTCGTGCAATCTGGACCCACTCACACAAACTGCGTGTTTTCATCACGGCCGAATTTAAAAAACACACACACACACACACACACACACACACACACACATTATTTCAGGGAGTTTAACCATTTGTGCATCGGACTCACCGACCACCGGCTCCATCAAAATATTAGTCCAAAATCCCTCATGTGGCGGAGCGCGACAGGACCTGAGCTGCTTTTTTACAAAGCACACAAAATGGAGCGAGAGGAGGGGGGAGGGAGAGAGAGAGAGAGAGAGAGAGGTGGGAGAGGGGGGTTTCCTCTGAGAGGAGAAACACAACACAAACCCACCGATGACAGCGGAAAATGTCCACTTTTTAGCCTTTAAACGCGCGCTCGTGTTGCGCTGAAAAACCAAGAGGTCCCAATGAGAAAGGGATCGAAAAGAGAGACCGATAACGAAAAGGAAAAATGTCCTTTTCTGATAGGATTTGTTTCAAAAAGTGCAGACTGTAAATGATAGATCTGCGACGGTATTTAGCGCAAAATTTAAAATAAAAGGAAGTCAAGGAAACAAAAAGAAACCCGTTCTGAGAAGGAACAAGTCTGCGCAAACATGCCCAAGATTTTATCCTAAAATCTGAGATCAGACCTCCTGCCTTTACTTATAGAAAAAATCTAATTGAGAATATTTAACGTGTTAGTTTCCATCAACACGTTTAGTTCTTTTGTATTTATCTTTTAAATCTGACTTAAACAGCCTTTAACTTTTCTTAATGAAGCCTAAAATGACATAAGCTGTTCAGTGAGCCTGCGGTCAGACTGCGGCTGTAAAGGCTGTAAAAGTAAAATAGCGAACAGTAAATAAAACTAAAGTCTCTTCTCTCCTCCAGTCCGGGTCACCACCGCCACCAAGCGGCCGAAACGGGCCGCTACAGCCGGGCCTGCGCTCCGGTGAGGGAGCGGAGCGGTGCGGAGGGGAGGGGAGGGGAGGCCGGGGCCTTCAGCTGGGAGGCCCGCTGCTCAGGCTGCTGAGGGGCAGCAAGAATTATCCGCTTATAACTAAATATAAACTTTTAGTTTGAATAAAATATCTTGAAAATATATATTTCTTAATTCATGTATTAACTGTTTAAATCTTCTTATGACAGAGCTTTATTTTGAAACTATCCGCGCCTTTCATGTCTCTCCTCGTTATTATTTACATTATATTATCAATATTAATATGACCGAAACCTTTACTTTCGAATACAAATAATTTAATTTTATAGAAATCTGTCGATTTGATTCATTATTTGAAAGCAAAGCGTGTTCTTGTTCAGACAAAAAAAATAAGGTTTACGGCAGGTAACGCCCACTGACACAGCTGTTACCACTAATTAACACATTTACCGACAGAATTCTCTGTCATCAATCGGTTTCAGCGTGCTCGACGGCTGATGCGTCAGCGAACGAGCCGCCGGGTTTGAATTACCGAGCCTGGATCCGCACGAGGCCCTGAAACGCCCTAACCGAGCCCGGCCATCGAAAAGATGAATGATTTTTTATCGATAACAGGATTCGATACGGAACAAACGCTCCGTCCGCCGGCACGTGGATATTAATTCACTCTGATCCACAACCGCGGCTCGAGCGGCGGTACACTTCAAAGCCTTTAATCGGCCCGTTAAAAGCGCACGGGTCGGCTCCTCATTTCTTTAAGAGTTGAATTATAATGCGCGTTCCCGACGCGTGCACGCACTTCGATGCAATATATTGACAGTGTGGGCTCAAACTGACCACACCTGTTGGCATCAGGGTGACACGTGGGAAACAAAACCACATGGCATGTTATTTAATAATAATTTAAGGTCATATTAACAATCGGTTAAAATAGAAATATTGTTACTTATTAGTAACATTTAACACTTTAACACTTTAATATAATATAATAATCCAAACAGTCTGCTCAAGTTAAAAATAAAAATAAAAAAATTAAAAATTAAATGAATAAAATAACAGCATCTGTCTTCTTCAGGTGCGTTCACTGTCACAGCAGAACGTGTGGATCAGATGAGATCTTTTAGCAAAAGGGTCAGTAAACGTATCAACCAGAGGACTTCATATTATTAAAGAGACAAGTTCCACTTTCCCACTTTATAACTTAACGTAAACCTTTAAATTTAAGTTCATACTTAATTAACTTTAGAAAATAAAGTGATCATTTTGAATCACCAGATGTGCTGTGGATCACAATGATAGCAGTCAGGCTTAGGAAGTAACAGATTACATGTAATAAGATTATGTATTCTGGTTACAAAAAAGTTAACTGTATTCCATAACAGTTACAGATAAAAAGATGTAATCAGATTACAGATACATTTAGTAAAAATGTGGATTATTAGTAAGATTACAATTTTAAAATAAAGAACGATACCCTACCATGCACAGTGCACACACAGCTGACAATTCATTATCATGACCTCTGGTGAAATATGAATCGCTGGGTGGAAATTTCAACATTTATGGAAGGAAGGAACGGAAGGAACAGCTGGACAAACTGATAAATCTAACAACAAACATAAAACATTTAGAGCTGCAAGGATTAATCTATTATTAATCAACTATTAATCTGCACATATTTTGATAATCATTGATCATGATTTCAGCTTCTTAAATGTGAATATTTTCTGTTTTCTTTACTCCTCTCTGACAGCAAACAAACAAGACATTTGAGGATGTCACTTGGACTTTTGGGAAACACTGATCAACATTCTCTGACATTTTCTGGACCAAATAACTAATTAATTTATGGAGAAAATGATCAACAGATTAATCAATAATGAAAATAATTATTACAGGAAAGACTTGACATCAGAATGCTTGGATGTATGCACAATCTTGTCAGTTTTTCACCTGACAAGCTTGAGACAGGATTAATTGATCAATTAATTGTATTAAGTCATTTTTTTTAAATGAAAAAAGTCCAAATTCTCTGATTTCAGCTTCAAACTGAATATCTTTGAGTTGTGGACAAAACAAGACATTTGAGGACGTCATCTTGGACTCTGATCAACATTTTTCATAATTTTCTGACATTTCATGGATCAAACAACTAATTAATAGAGAAAAGAATCAACAGCATTAATCGATGATGAAAATAATCATTAGTTGCAGCACTGAAAACACTTTTATTAGGCTGAATGATTTCACCATAATTTATATTGAGGTAATCAAAAAGTAATGGACAGTAATCAAGTTACATTCCTTTAATATTGTGATACTTGGATTATGTTGTGGACTACATGTAATTAGTAACTGTGTCAGAATAGATTTTCAAAGTAACCCTCCCACCTCTGTCAGTATAGTCATCCTTGTCTCTGTCTTTAAGCCTCTGGATATTACTGATGGCTGCAGGGGAGAGTCACACTCATGGGTTCTTCTGGCAGTCGGCAAACTGAGCTCCACGTCAGAGATGTGAAAAAACTGGGCATTTTTATTGTCTGTCTTGGATGAAACATAATGAACAAAGATTGAATGTATATTATAGTTTGCACAGCAGCATTAAAGACAAGATTATATCAGTCTGGATTTTAAAGAGGTCATTTGTCAGCCTATGTTTCTCACCCAGTCAGCAGCCTCTAACAAGTCATGTTAGTTCAAGTCTGTTATGAACAACTCATCATGTGATGGAATATTGCTTGATTATGGAGCCTCCCCCCACCTCCTCCCAGTGAAGAGTTACTTTGAAAAAGTCTCATGCTTGCATAGTCTATTGAGACCACAATGAAGAATGTTTAAAATGTTTTGTATTTTCAAACAACTGAGATCACTTAGTAAAAATCTGTTTTCATTTTGATATAAAAAAATCTAATTTCTTTTAACAATACAACACAACGTATAACACTGTGTTGTGCTCACACACTCATTTTGACCTGAAGAAAACCATTTGTGGTGGAGATGTTACGTCCATTTACAATAAGAGAACAATTGGGAACCAAATTGCACGGAGGGTTTTTGTGTCCACAATTGTTACCCAGCATGCACCTGCACAGGTTAATGGATGAGCCTCCTGTTGAAAGGTCAAGTGTTACTGGACTGAAAGGTTAATATTCTCATTGTTCTGCTGTATCAACAGCAAAAGGCCTAAAAGCCACTCCATAAAATATCACCTGTGGTGTGAAGTTCAAATGATTTTATTCATAAAAATGTATGTTTTGACTCACTGTGTTGGAATCTATTTGAACTGAGATATATGGGCCTGGTGCCCCCTAGTGGCTGTTTTCAAACCCTTCACCACAGAGAAACCAAATCTACTTCATGTGGGGTCAGTCTCAGCTCTCACTTCATGTCCACTTACTTACTTTTTTAGGAGCTTTTGTTGAAATCACACATCTTCACCAGCAATTGATGTTTTCTAAGACCTCAAGGAATTAAAAATTTTCATCATTAACAAGCACATTTAGGACTTTTCCAAGGTAAAGAATGATCCATCAAGCTCAATATCAAGAGAACAGCATCCAACAGGCTGCTTAAACTCAGGGTTACAAATTAGAGCCAAATATCAGGGAAAAATAAAGTTGTTGAAATGCTATTTAGACTCTTAGATTCTTGACATTTCAACTTTTCTTAGTTATTCTGACTTAATTCTCAATAATGTTGACTTTTTCAACATTTTAACTTTCATCTCAATATTTCAACTTTATTTTTGAAAACCTCTGCATGACATTTCAGTTCAATTCTCAATATTTCAACATTCTCAAATTTCAATTTAAATCTCGACATTTTGATATGATGCACATCTCAATTTTATTATCAATACTCTGACTTATTTCTTGATATTTAAACATTGTTCTCGATAATTGTACCTCACGGCACATTTAAACTTTCTCAATATTTTAATTCTCAATATTTCAGTGTTCTCAAATTTCAACTTGATACAAATTTTGATTTTATTCTGAATATTTCAACTTTGTCAGCATTTAAATTTTTTCAATAATTTTATCAACATTTTGACTTTTTGCATGTTATTTCCACTTTATTCTTGACATTCCCACTTTAATCTCAGCATTTCAAATCTTATTCTTGACACTGACCACTCTCAAAAAGACAAAACTTCCGTTCTATTTATTTTTTCTTATGCCTGGCACTGATACTGACTTTTCAGCTTTATTATCAACACTGATTTTATCCTAAAAATACAAAGCCTTGCTCCTCACTTTTGTTCCCCTAGCCTGGCCCCAATACTCCTCCATTCTATATAAAACTTAAACTTGCAGCTTTTTACCTCTCAAAAAATATTCCATAAAAGAAAACAAACCCACCTTGGAGCACTGACAGGTACCAGTGATGGTCTCGTCCTCCATGTAAGAAAAGTAGCACTGATGGTGATAATAATAAAACATTTTATTTTGTATAGCACTTTTCTAAATACTCAAAGACACTTTACAAGGAGAGAGAAAGCAACAATGAAAACATGTCATGAATAAAAATAGAAACAACTTTAAAAAGAGATAATACAATGTCAGTAGAATTGTGGGTATTTCAATGAACACCATGTTAGCGAGATAACGTAACAGAACTACATACTGGATCAACTGTTATTCATCAAATTGCCCGTTGAGGAAAATTCGTTTCTTCTTTTATGTGTTTATTTGGGAGCACCCTGCAGGTAGGTGTTCTCTAAATCCATCCTGGGAGCAGTGAGACGGAGGCATGACGTTTTCTACAGGGAAAGCAACATTGGAGGGTGTGTTGGAGCAGAGGTGGGGGTGGGGGGGTTGTTTTTGTGGGGGTCCAGAGCTGAAGACATACTGTATTTTGGCCACTGTAGCTTCCAGATGCAGCTGTGTTACGGGCTCAAAGTGAACCCAGTACTGCTGCTAAGTCACCGGTGATCATGAGAGTGAGTCGTGATGAGGGGTTGATGTAAGGCAATGTTACATCTTTACAGCCGACACAGCTCTAGATAGAGGGTGGGGCAGACAGTAATAATAATTATACTACAGCACTTGTCTTAAAGTGCTTTAAAGTGAAAAGGAACAAACATGTTAACAGTCAGTTTGGAACAAAAGGGGATGCAGACTTGTACTGTTATCTTCTAGATTTGATTCCCAGCCAACAGATTATTAAAACTACAATAACAACAAGCCACCAGTCAGATGCAAGTTTAGAAAAAAGTGAGCTTTCAGTTGTGTGTTAGAAGAAGGTAACGGCGCCACACTGTCCTTGTCGGCGGTTGTGGCTGAGGAGCATTGAGGTCCTTTTCAACAGCAGGGCTTCAGTCTTCACAACACAGAGAGGCCAAACTGGCACCAAAGTGTCAAAATGTTTTTTGTTTTGTTTTGTTTTGCAGAACAACAGTCAGCTGAGTTGTTTCCGTCGTGGTCCTTGCTGTCGATGCTCGGAGATGAGAGGTGTGTGGGCGCTGTAACGTCAGAGAGAACGGAAACGGCTTTCTGAAATAGTCATGACACCTCCTAACGCACAATATACACAATCTTCCTTCTGGAGCACACTATAGGGGTACGTTTAAAAAAAAAAAAGAAGAAGAAGAAGAAAAATAAAGTTTCCCCTTTTCTTTCCAGAAGCCTTGTTTGACAAAACAAAAAAAAAGTTGGGTTTTATGTTCAAAAACATATCAGACTGAAGGGAGAATTTTTGTCACATTTACTTTGACAACTTGGCGCCCTGGAATCCCTCGTCTTTCAGGGTCTGGAACACACTCGATAAAAATAGGCTTTCGTTTCATTTAACATATGGAAAACGAGGGGAGGGGTGGGGAGAGACACTATTCATAATGGGAAGGATAGATATTTTCATAACTAGAGCGGGGGAGGAGGGCGGGGAGATAAATTCTTGGTGAGAGGACAGATTAGGGGACAGACATTTTAACTTATATCCAGTACATGGCATAGATCATACATGAGGGTCAAGGCAACACATTTTTTAAACCTAACTACTCAGTAATCAATCTCAACTAGTTCTCAATGTGTCCTTCCCCGTTCCCAAACACAACGTTCCAAAGGAGGGGTGAGGCGGTAGAGGGACGTCCCGACTCCTCCCTCCTTGATGCTGGGTCCGAAAGAGGTGGAGAGGAGGAGGAGGAAGAGGGAGAGGAGGAGGGCGTGTGGGGGTGGTGGTGGTGGTGGTGGACGTGACGTGAAGGGGGGCGGCTGGTTCCCGGGGGTCTCATTGATTGTAGAGGGAGCGCTGCTCCCAGGGCATGGCCTGGATGGTGCGTGGCACGGGGGAAGGCTTGAGCGTGGGTGCTCCGTTCGGATGGAGGGAGTGGCCGATGGGGTTGATGGTGGTGAGGGGCCGCTGGGGGGCCAGAGAAAAAGTGTCCTGGTGCTTCGGCTATAAGGGGAGGAGGAGGAGGGGGAAGAGGAAAGAGCCAGGGTGAAAGAATTGTTGTGAGAGAGTTGAGAGGAGAAAAGGTACAGTTAGAGTGGGAGGGGAAAGAAGGGGCAGAGAGAAAAGAGAGAACAACAGTCAAATATCAGTGTCAGCAGAGGAACTTCTCAGATTGATGCACTGGTGGAGTTCAGGTGGATGAGCAAAAGAAGAGTTGGGAAAATACACACAACCAAGGGCAACAATGTAGAGAGCAACAATGAAGGTGAAGAGTTAGAGACATACAGGGCAGATGGAGAGCAGGGCTGCACACATCTGAGTAACAGCTTTTTTTCTGTTGTGATAAAGGTTCAAATCTTTCTGTGGGCTTCATGGCACCCACGGGTGGGGTGATTTGTCAATGTAATCAATTATGGATTAAATTAATATTCTTCACAGCATTTGAATTTCAAATCCAGTATTTTCAGGCATCTGTCAAGGAGTCTATAAGACAGGGTGGAAATGAGCCTTTATAATTTAAATGATGTCACTATTATCATTGTTTTATGTGTCTATTTTCATGATTATAATTGAATAAAATACTGAAATATTAATGAGACAAATTTTTGATGTTTAGTTTAGGTTAATTGATTGCTATATTAATTGAATCATAAAAAAAATGATTATAGTATAAATTGATGAATGAATCATTAGATGAATGGGTTAAAAATAATCATTAGGTGCAGCCTCACCAGCATCAACAGAATTAGTCTGGAATATCTCAGTTTATTTAGATTTCTAAGGGGCGTTATCAACTGGCACAGACAAAAATGTCTCGGGCACAACTGGACAAACCTACAACCAATCAGAGCAACGAAACATGACGCAGCATAGTTGGTAAATTGAACTGACCAAATCTTGTTAGAACTACAACAAACACACCTCATTAACAAAAGATTTAAGTGCAGCCGTGTGTTCCTCTTTAAGGGAAAATTTTCCATCCAGTTTGTTTAAGTACAGAAAATATTTTCAGACTAGCAGAGTCAGTAAATTCAATGTTAGCATTCTGAGTTTGACCGATTTTTAAAGTTCAGCACAGGGTTCCTGCATGGTTTCCATTTCAAATTTCAGCCCCAACTTCAACATGTACAACACAGAGTCAAATGAATGATGAGTGTCAAAGTGTGAAAGGCAGGACAGGAAGTAGGCAGCACAGCCCCAAGTTAGTAACATCCTACCGCCAGAGAGGACCCACAGTTCAGAAGTTCAGGGTCCAAGTTAAAGAATGACCCCAGGATGACTGGATTTTAGTCTGCTGGTTTGCTTTGCTGGGCACTGGGAGCATCAGGCTCAAACTACACTAAAAGCTACTGATCAGTCCTATGAATGTGTTGGTGCCACTGTCAGCAGGCTGATCATGCCAACAATACTAATAAGGCCTGTATTGTTTCAGTCCCAGTGTCTGAGCCACACTGGGGGTCAAGTGGGCCTGTTAGCACTTCTCTAGATGCTTTTCTTCATCAAGAAAGTACAGCCTGTTGTTGAACAAGAGTTTAACTGTGCCAATGACACATATCTCTTCACTATTCTACTGAGTATTTTGTCTGGAACTAAACTAAACCTCACATTTACTGACGCAATATGAACATTGAGATTAGGGCTGCAACTGACAGATATTTTCATTATCCATTAACTGTGTTTATTAACTGTCTGGATTAATTGATTAATTGTTTGGACCATAAAATGTCAGAAAATGATGTACTCAAATCAATCATAAAAAAAAATCAGATAAAAATCAAATAAATCATAAAAATATTCACATTTAAGAAGCTGAAATCAGAGAATTTTGATATTCTTTTTCAAAAATAGACCCAAAATGAATAATCAATTATCAACATAGCTTACAAGCTGCAATGGTCCTGAGACATTTCAGGACGTCATCTGGAGCTTTGAGAAACATTTCAGAGACATTTTTCAGAATTTTCTGACCAAACAACTAATCGATTACTAGAGAAAATGACTGACAGATCAACTGACAATGAAAATAATCATTAGATAAAACCTTAGTTCACTATGTCAGTTAGAGCTGCAATGATTAATCAAATAATTGATGATTAATCAATTATCAAATTCATTGCCAAATATTTTGATCATTGATTAATTGGTTTCAGTCCTTAAAAAAGTCCAAATTATCTGATAGCTTCTTGAATATGAATATTTTCTGGTTTCTGAGGACGCCATCAGGGACTTTGGGAAACGTTTTCTGACATTTTATGGACCAAACAGCTAATTAATTAATCAAGAAAATGATTGACAGATTAATTGATAATGAAATTATAGGAAAGACTTAAAACAGATCCAAACATGTGGAGCACACAGACGTATGTCCTTTTTATCTTTTTAAGAAACCTTGGAGAGTGAGTAGTGTTTCAACTAGTAATTGTTTTCATTATCAATTGTTTTCATGATCCACTGATGAACCATTAAGTCCATAAAATGTCAAACATTTTGAAAAATGCTCACAACTTCCCAGAGTCCAAACCTGATGTCTTCAAATTTCTTCTTTTGTCTAACCATCAGTCCAAAACCTACAGACTCTTCATTTACTGTCAGAAATGACAAAGAAAATCAGTCAATCTTAACATTTAAGAAGTTGAACCCAGCAAAAGTTTGATGTTTTTGCTTGAAAAACGAAAATTTGCCAACTAATTTTACGCCTGTGTGCTCCACATGTTTGGACCCGTTTTTAAACTGACAACACGGGAACATGTTTTATTAATAGATCAATCATTTTGAGGCCTTTTTTTAAATTAAAAAAATCTAAATTCTCTGATTTCAGCTTCTTAGATGTGAACATTTCTGATTTCTTTACTCCTCTCTGAAAGTAAATGGGAGTATCTTTGGGTTGTGGACACAAGACACGTGAGGATGTCATGTTGGACTTTGGGAAACACTGATAATATTTTTCACCATTTGCCCGACATCGACTAAACAACTAATTGATTAATCAAGAAAAATAATCGTCAGATTAATTGACAATGAAAAGAATCGTTAATTGCAGCCCTAATGTCAAAACGTATTCACAAAGTCTTTCCATCTCCTACTGTGCATGTTAAAAAAAGGTTTAACTTTTTGATTAGACGATCGCAGATGTAATTTTTCAAATTTGACCGTTTCCATCAATCTTTTCAAATGTGAAACTACAAAACATGCATAAAAATACATTAAAACCCACTTCCATCAGTGTCCCAGGAGTATTTGAAATGAAAACAGCAGACTAAAACCTAAAAGACTGAAGAAAAGAGCTAAGACTGTGTCCCCCAGGCGTCTCAACAGACAGCAGCACTCAGACATTTTAAGTGCACCTCTCTTTATCTTAACTCGATACTAAAAACAGTTATTTGTGCTGTGAGCAGAGGCTCCCGGTGGACACGGAAAGCGTTAAATTATAAGACCCTCTCTCCTGATGTTAGTAGCCAGACAGGGAGAAGGCAGCTAGCCAGCTAGCCAGCAGACAGCGGACGGCGGATGTGTGGCGGTTCTCTCCTACCATGGGGTTGGCGCTCAGCCTAGTGTATCCCGAGCTCATCTCCTTTACCTCAGGCACCAGGGGCTGGAGCAGGGAGTAGGAGGAGGACGGGGTGGCGCTGGAGGAGGAGACGTGTTTGGAGGACGAGCTCCTCATGCTCTGCTGGCTGCTCTGAGAGGTCACTGAGCTGGGACGGCCCTGCTGGGACACACAAACAAGCTCAACATACACTCTCAGAACAACAACACTGCTATTGACAAATCGAACTGAAGCTCAACATCTCAAAACTACTCAGAACGCACGGAGAACCTGAGAATTCCAATCTAATGATTCCCCAGCGTTTACTCTGCTCCCTACCTGGTGGGGGTCAGGCACAGGCTGGCTGCTCACACCACCACCCTGACCTCCCTGGGACATGGGGGAGACGCAATGGGAGGGCAGAGGTTCCTGCTGGCCGTGTCCTCCATGCTGCGGTTGCATCATGGAGTTAGCACTGTTCTGCTGTTGCTGTTGTTGCTGCTGTTGCTGTTGTTGCTGCTGCTGACGGCGAGGAGTAGTGGAGAAATTGGAACGACGACCACCGGACTGGATGGGAGGAGGGAGGAGAGCAGGAGGTGGACAGAGAAACAGGAGGAAGAGGGATTCTGTAAATCATTTGTGTCTTCATGCACACTGGTTTTGCCACATGCATGGCAGTAATACACACAGACTTGGTGACGAGAGTGAGATAAGATACAGAGCTGGTGACGGATGAATGTGATGAACTGCTTTGTGTTCCACACTGAATCAGATTCTTTGAGCTTCTCGTGCTGTTCCATGTAAATGTCTCCAGTCAGTTCTGTATCATAGACTCATTACCCTTCAATTCAATTTCAATCTGCTTTATTGGCAGGACTATCTCTTCCCTGTTTCTCTTTACACCTATTAATATGAAGAGATGGAGTGGTCAAGTTGTACATACATACACACACAGACACTCACACAAACATTAATTCTTCCAAACTAGAAATTGTAACTATAGAGACTGTCAACTTCAATGTTAACATGAATCTATGCCCACCTTTCTTAACAATGACAACTGCAGAAGATGCGTGCCTTGTCAACTTATCTCTAACCCTGACAACTACAGTGTTTTGCTGACATGAATAATTAACCGCTGGAGATGCTTTAATTGAGACTCATTCTTCTAATGTGAACCTGGTAGCACAACTCCTGTTTTTTTAAAAATTATTTTACAACCAAGGTCTTATTTTCATTGTTCCAACCATCAATCATATCTGGTGTTACATTTTACAGATCAGGTTCCCTGCCTGATAATGAGACACTTGGCAGGTGATTGGATGAACCATCTGTTCATCACGTCGAACAAGCTAACTTCAACCAATCATATCAGCAAATCATATAATGTATGAGAGTTACCTTGCGGCGCAGCTGGATTTGTGAGATTAAGCGAGAATCTTTTGGTTCTGTGTAAAAAACCATGTGGTTTGTCTGGTTACAACCAACAGGGCATCACACTTAAAACCACACACACAGCTGTCAATAGTCCCTCCTAGGACACTGATTGGCCGCAGCACTTCTGGTGCAGTAGATAGCGTGAAAGCTGGCAAGATAGATTCTTGTGTGATCTCGCTAATCCAGCTGCCTCGCAAGCAGCAATATGTAACAATTTACGCGTCCAAAAAGGAGTACAGAGGTTAAAATAGTGAGTCGGAGCCATAGACTGTAGATTAAATAGTTTGAATTCTATTTAACATACAGTCTATGGTTGAAGCAAGTTGTTTCCGCCCGTCCCCTCCCCAGACTCAGGGAAGCTCAGGCAGGCACCAGGAGCACAATGAGTGCAACATCATAATTTGACAGACAACTGATGGTGAGGACAAGCCCTCCACTGTAAGCTGATCAGCTGTTTATAATCCTGTCAGCTGTCTGTCAGTGTAAAGTTCAGCCTGTTATCTTGAAAACAAAAGCCCACTGCTCTGAAAATACACACTTTTGAGTTCAGTGCCTGCTTTCTGCCTGCCAGACATTAACATATTGCACAATTTAACCGTTACAAACACCTACTCCTCCTAAAAGATTATTAATCATTTCTCTTGACTAAAAAACACACACTAACTCATTCAAACATTCAGCTTTAATTTAACTGTAACTAAGTTAAACAGGCAAACAAGAACACAAGTTAGGCTGGAATAGAAATATGCTGTCGTCAGAGAAGCCAATTTGCTTGATCTCTGATGACATATCAGTCATTTTATGATTTATTACAGTATATAAATATATATGTATTAGATTTCTGCTTAAACTAATGAAAACAGAGGGTTGTTTTGGTTGAACAAAGTTTATTTATTTACTGCAGAATTCATTAATTTTTATAGAATAGAATAGAATAGAATTCATTATCTTTTTTAATGAAATAAAGATACAGCAGAATTTAACATATTTTAATAACTGTAGTATGTAGAAAACAATATATTTATTTTAGATTTTTCTTAAAAGGATAAGACTAATATGGTAGGTTTCAATGCTGCAGAAAAGCAAATATACATGGTACGGCAACCGTCAATTTCCTGTCCTGTCAGACTTGAAAATGAAGATGCACGTTGGTTAGTTGTAGTTTGGATAAATTGTGTGTTCAAATGAACTCAATGATGACAAGTGGGTTTAGAGTTACGTCTACTGGTTGGGGCTGGCGTAGCCCACTTGGAGCAGAAATAAGCTGTGGGTCCCTCTTGACACTTCCCATTTCTCCCATTCTTTGTTTGCTTTGATGAAAATACACCAGGTAACCACCCACTCAAGACTTTAACTGAGGGCCCCTCTTTAAGATGGGGCCTAAAGAATAAGTATGTAGGTGCTGTGGGTCTCTAGGTAGTTGCCCAGTTGGTATTTCAGCTCTAATACTAGTGGTCAAAAAAAATAAAAATAAGACCAAAGTTGTAGGGAAAATGAACTTTCCGCACTCTGATTGTTTTCCCCTTGATTTCAAAAGTTGTTTTGTGTACAAGTTTTAGATGTAATGGTCAGACACCTGCTGTGACAGCCATCAATAGTTTGCTTTAAACATCCAGTTTACACTGACACCAGTGCAGAACCCAGAAAGAACTCTGAGGAGACCTCTGTTCAAAAGCCTCATCAAAGCAGTGTGAAGCCTTTATGTTGTTGGTTCCTGACCATCACATCTAAAGCTCCTGTACAAGTTGACCCTTACTCAAAGCTACAGTTCAACCTGCTGACAACGTCTCACACACAGCACACACACACGCACGCACATGCTCACTCACGCTCACACCAACCTGGTTTTTGGCCGCGGCGCTGCAGCGGTGCTGGGCCAGGTCCAGCATGGTTCGGTAGCTCTTAAAGCAGGACGGGCAGTTGAACCGGTTCTTATGAACCAACCCCACACGCACACACAGACACATACACACACAGACACACACACATAAATTTGGATTACTATGCTTGTGAGGGAAATTCACTGAATTGTTTTCATTCCCTAATGTCTAAACCCTGACCCTTTCCCTAAACTTAGCCTAACCCTGGTCTAACCCTAACTGCACAGCATGCTTTCACTATAGGAGGGGCCGCAAACCGGTCCCCCGTCAGGAGGCTTGTAAGACGGTAGCTGGAGAGAGGACAGAGGGTCAAGAAAAAATGTGCTATATCTTGCATGCACACACTTCATCAAAGCAAAGAATAAAAAAATATGCCCTTCCACACATGCATATCTACACACACACACAATTCACCAGAAACATTAATGTCAATTCCATAATGAAATGCTAAATCAATTAATGAAGTTGTTTCTGTTGGTGCAGAAATGGACAAACAGCATTACTGTCAGATATTTATCTGAGACAAGGCTGCACAATTAACCGCAATATTACTGAAATAGCAATATGGCCGCTTGCAATATCAAAATCGCAGTGTTATAATGAAGTGATGTAATGTAATTTAGACTAATCGACTAACTCCTTACTAAAAGTAAGAAATCACTCAGAAAGCAGTTCAAATTGAGCACAATTTATTAATTGATAATGTTAAACCTTGTCCTAAAAAAATACTGCTTATTCAGAGTCATTTGAAGCCCTTGCTCACATTCTTTAGTGACCAAATCGTATTTGCAATGTCGCTGAAATGTGTGACACTTTGTGCTGTGCATTATGAACACTGAAATTTATCATTCAAAACATGACAACAACTCACTAACTTTTTAGACCAAACAGGATCACAGTGTCTGTGGGTAAACAACATTGTTCACTCAGTGCTGTCGTTAGCTGCCAGCCTGACGCACAGTGTTAGCAGTGCTAGCAGCGGCAGCCTGCTCTGCTTGCAGGTTGAAGTCCACGTTTGTACTGAATGTGGTTACGCACTGCTCCAGTCGAGTGATACAAGTTTATTCTGTCACAGCCTAAATTAAACCTTATTTTCGTTTTCTTCATCAAAACATGTCCCATCGGGAGCATTTGTGCTGGGCTGCTGTCTGCCAGACCAGCAGCATCAGCTAGAGGCAGGCGGCTGCTTAACAGCTTAGAGGAAACAGTTAACTGGCATTGTACATGAATAAAAGACTGATAAATAGTTAAACCGACTATTATTTCTGGTGCTGACTAGAAAGGGTGGTGACATTTAATTGTGTGGACTAATGGCACACATCACCCATGCTGATCCGAGCTGCAGAAGTATCTCACATCATGTACATCATTTAACAGAGTTTATGGAGATTACAGAAAAACATTAAAGGGATTTTTACTGCTAGAACCATATGCGTCTGAAATAACTCCTTCCACTTGGAAACTTTATTAAGACCCTTTGGATGAGATTAATATATAAACAGGATTCATCTGGAGGAATGTGGATAACATGTGTGATGCTCCTCATTAGTGTAGTTACTGAGTCACTCTGAACAGTATTTCATATTGTGCAAAATGATTACAGGTGGTACGTAACAGACAACAAACTCCCAAGGCCATCAAATCAGTTCTATAAAGGCAGTTTACCCTGCAGCTTGGATAGACACAGTATCTTTACTTGCGGCTCACATTACAACACTGCACTCAGCCTGCAGGGTCTCCAAATGTCTTTAAGCTCGTCAGTCTCATCTTCATGCAGACAGGCTTGCAGTTAGTTACCACGTTACCAAGTATCTGTGTGTATGCTCAGGAGGGATGTTTGGTTAACAGGTACAAATATGAGGAGCTCTAATTAATATGGTGACGGAGTGGAAACTGCTGTGGTTGGTTTGTTTGTTTTGTTATGTGTCATTACATGAATGTCATTATATTAATTACCATCTTGATTTTGATTACATGCACAGATGAGCATCACACTTTAGGGAAACACTGCACACACACACTCAATGAAGAGCAGAACACGGCATAAAAGCAGCCACAGCAAAGACTCATCAGACTGTGGCTGAGTCAAGGTGTTAGTTCATAACACACTGTCACATCTCCACACAGACCATCACAACATCACACACACCCGCACACGAGGTTAAAGTTCTAAGAGAACCTTTACAGATTCATAGTACTTAACAGTGAAGCTACTGGCATGAGATGCCAAAGTTTAGTAAATTATTTTGTCCCTTGAATGAGGCTTTGGAATCAATATCAATGTCTGTAGTTTGAAACAACTGACCCGTCACTAAGCCCCTCCTGTGAACAGCAACTGTAACTAAGGAGTCTGGATGATGGTGTCTTTTTAGTAGTCTTTCGTAGAGTAGC
>JAJHUR010137023.1:19194-30939 GCA_027495735.1 Lutjanus campechanus
CAGAACACGGCATAAAAGCAGCCACAGCAAAGACTCATCAGACTGTGGCTGAGTCAAGGTGTTAGTTCATAACACACTGTCACATCTCCACACAGACCATCACAACATCACACACACCCGCACACGAGGTTAAAGTTCTAAGAGAACCTTTACAGATTCATAGTACTTAACAGTGAAGCTACTGGCATGAGATGCCAAAGTTTAGTAAATTATTTTGTCCCTTGAATGAGGCTTTGGAATCAATATCAATGTCTGTAGTTTGAAACAACTGACCCGTCACTAAGCCCCTCCTGTGAACAGCAACTGTAACTAAGGAGTCTGGATGATGGTGTCTTTTTAGTAGTCTTTCGTAGAGTAGCGTAAAACAGAAGAACGCACTTGTGAGGAATGGATTAAATTTGGTCTTTATCTGCTTTATCTGCAGTAACGTTACCTCCCGCCAATATTATTACATTTCACTACATCTGCATGTGTTATGTGGGGGGCTTCAGGAGGAGGATGCAGTCTGGTGCAGAATCAAAGTGGGCAAACTACAATGCATCTTTCTTTAGTTTACTTCCTGAGGCCTCAGCTGGGTTAGCTTAGCCTTAGCTCTTATCCTGGCTTTCTTCATGGTTCGGCTGGGTGACTGTCTCAAGGTCCATTACACTAATCAAACCCCTGCGCTTCCTTTTCCTGCATTAATGAGTGTTTTTCTGTCTCCTATCATATACATGTCATTTTTGTATTGACCAATGTTTGCTGAGATGAACGCTGTCTTTAGCCTCAGTCTTTAGTATTAACATTATATCATGTATGCAGCTGTTAAGTAACATTACTTATTTAATACACTTTGATTTGATTTATTGTTTGAAAATGTGTTAGATGGAAACATCAAAAAGTCAGCTGGAGACTGATTTTTCAGCTGACTAAAGGAGTTCAAGCATTAGCTTACATTAGCCAGTTTCACTGCTGCATTGTGGTGAAGCTGCTGTTGCAGCTTTTGTTTACTTCTCTGTGGAATCAAAGACCTCGTGTTTTAACAAATACTTCCAATTATTGATGGTGAATCTGACACCGTTTGCACTGTAAGCAGCCTATGTGCAGTGTGAGAATGGAAAGCTTGACAGGCGTAGCAACAATAACTAAGGAAGTCAAGGCTTTTGCTGCACACATTCCTCAGAGAGTTTGCTTGTGAAATCTGCTGGGAATAATCAGTATAAGAGCCATCAAACCAGGACAAACAGATGGAAGATAGCTCTCCAACAATTAAGTAATGAAAGAGTAAAGTAACTTGAGAAATGGCTTTTTTGCATTTTGAATAGGAAGGTTTCTAGAAAAAAACAGAGCTTATTTAGTTTGGTGCAGAATTTACCAAAAGGCAATTAAGAACTTGTAGACAGTGGACTTGTAACATGTTTAACTTTCATCAAACATTAAAACATTCAAATGGGACATAAACTGCTGTAAAGATACATGGTGCTTGTGTTTAATAATGATAGGAAAGAAATCTAGCTTCTGTCCCTTCCAGTTCTTTCTGTGATTGGTCTTTGCTCAGTCAGACTCTACACAGTTTCTGATGTTACAGAGCTGAGCGGAGGAAGGAGACCAGGTGAGCAGAATGCTGCAGGGGCAGAACAGTCTAATATTAACCTGAACATTAAAGTTTAAAATGCTGCCACTGTAGCCTTCTCTACTGCCACTCAAGAAGTTCTGTGCCTCCTGCAGGCTAAAGCACACGGCCCCCCCCGCCTTCTCCATTAATGCAGCTACATGTCAGACCTGGAGACGTGGTGTGCTGCACCGTGAGAAAGCAGAGTTCTCTAACAGAGTGCTGGAAGCTGACAGCACCATTATGTGGCACTAAGTGACCAGACTGATGACCTTATTCATTAAATGATTGAGGGAAAGCTGTGATTACAGCAGGTGAATTTAAGTAGATGTAACAACTTCAGTAGAGTTGCGGCCAACATGAGGGTTGAGTTGAGCACAACTTTTGTCATCAATGGCACTGCATTAAAAATCCCAAGAGCTTTGAGTGCGACTGGGTGGCAAAGTGTGGCAGGCCTTAGGCCCTCCTGCTGATTCTCCCTGCTGGCAGGTGAAAAGGTGTGTCCAGTTTTGAATCAGGACCCCCAATATTTGGATGAAGGGGTTTGTGAAAAACAAGGTGACAAGGTCATTTTTGACCTATTGACAAATCAAGCAAAGTACCGGTAGTTATTGCAAGCCATAATAAGAACTTTACAATTTTCTACTTTTACCTTTACTTTTATGTAACGTTACTTTGACAACAATTGTCTAGGAAGTTGGAAAGAACCTGTGCAGTTTGGCTGCTCAAACAGTCATGTTGAACTTCCTGAAAATCTTGAATACCTGATGAAAAACATGAATATATTTTTAATATATTACACAGTACTCCATCGCTTAAATGTGGTGGAGGTGGTCCGTTTTTTCTCTTCTCCATTATTCATTTCTGTCTGTTGTCACAACCAACACCAAACTGCTGTGTAAATTTTGAAGAACGTTAATATCGCCATCCTAAAAGGAACCTTCACCAGTTGCTGAGGGCTGCTGTCTAACGTCACCAGTCCAGTTATCCTACTGTCGCTGTCAGCAGGAAACAGCAGACACAGTGTCTAGAACGGAACCACAGACCTGTGAGCTCTCACGAGAGTGAACAATTTAACCAAAACCATGAAAATTTTTGCAAGACTTTTGCTAATTTTGGGTTCCCTTCTAGAGGCAATCAGCAGACACAGAGTGATGGACGTGACGTGCCACCGCAGTAATGGTGGTACCACACACAAAGCAGTTGCCGTATTCATCTATAGGTTTTATTTCAATGTATCTGATACATATTTAATCAACATTTTAGGTAAACTTAAATATCAGACATTCATTGAGTGTTAAGTGTCCCACCATGTAAACACTGAACAGCTAAGACGTTTGTGAGGGGACCTTTACAGCACTTATTATAACAATTAATGCAACTAAGTGTCATTATAAAACAGTCACTGGATTGTTCTCACATGCAGAATATTTATTGATTCCAAGAGACATTTTTTTCAACACTTTTTGCCACTATTTCCTCCAGTTTGATTAATCTTTGATAAAACTACACTGAGCAGCTGTTTTAGGGAAAGCCTCTTGAGAAATTAAAATACATGTTTGTGAGCTGTTTGAGACTTTTTTATTTCTACAGCCAATATGGTTGTTAAATTCCACAATTCAATCAACAACTATCAGACATATGGTGTAATTGCCATATGTGCAGAGGTGTAGTGCTGTTAGTGTACCTGAGAGCACCTATGGTGCACATGAAAGCAGATTCATGCTTAAATTGGGGCTAATTTCAGGTTTTTTAACCACTGTCTGAGAGAGACTGACTGAGAGGGAGGTCGGACATGACATGCGTGCATGTAAGCAGACGCTTGCTTAAACTGTGGCTTGTCAGGTCAGTGACAGGTTCTAATTGTTATTCTAAGTGTCTGACAACATTATGGAAGGGATTCCTACAGAGATAGACCCTAAATGCAAATTTAAGATGCCAGAATTGAGCCCTGCAGCGCTCCTCTCAGGAGTGTGGATAGCACCACTCAACCAGTCTGGCTTATTAATGTCATTCTTGCGAGTCGCTATTCAGTTCAGCTCCATGTGCTAGGGTTGTTATGACACCAGAATTTTGAACTTTTGATATCACGGCAAAAAGGCACACCAAATTGTAACCCTTTTTCTTTCTTTAAATGAACAACCTACACACAATGCTGGTACAGAAAAAGTCCCTGAACAACGTTTGGTTTTGCTGCAAGCAAAATTTCAGGCAGGACAATAAAGACTGAGCTGATCTGAGGTCTGAGTGAGCACTTCGATTATTCCTTTTCATAGCTTCGGCATTTTTGATACTATTAAATGTTAGTATTGTGTTGTTTTAAACAATGTGTTATTGAAAAGTATTGAAGTATCCATACTTTTGACAAGCTTCCTGTGTGCAGTGGGCAACAAACTTCAATACTGACTAGAAAATAATCACAGGTAATTAATTAAGATTTCTTTTAAATGTGTTACTTTTATTTGATAGATATTTTATATGGTCTGTTTGACATGTTTGGTCGTTTCATCTGCTGAACAACTACATGCAATACTGGCAAAATACACAGAATATGCTAGCTAACGTACACCCTGGTCAACACACTTTGAACTGTTGACTGATTTTACTGGTTTGTGTCATTTCAGACCTATTAATTACAGTTATTACATCGACGATAGCAGTTTATCAAAAGAAGATGATAAGGCAAAGCAGGAGTCCTTATAGAGGAACAGCTGATTGGGGCCATGAGAGCAGATTTTGTGCCTTTGCTACAAACTTTGATAACTGTTTGCATCACATTAATTTATGTAGCAAAAAACATCCTAAGTTTAATACCTTGTTACCTTTCATTCAAAAAATTAAATCTGAAAGCTCTAACATGTTTTGCTGCAAAATGACCCTCACAGAAATGTCATATTAGAAAACAGCAATGCAGCCCGACACGCACCACCACGGGCCTCACCCACTCTTTTCACAGCACCATCTCACACACACCCACCTGGTTGGATGCAGCAGCGGTGCAGCGGTGCTGCGCCAGCTCTAGCATGGTCCTGTAGCTCTTGCAGCAGGAGGGACAATCGAAGCGGTTGGGCCCGTCATCGTGAATCCTCTGGTGGTTGCGGAGATACCGGGCTAAGCGGAAGGCCTTCCCACACAGGTCGCACATGTAGCGCTTCTGACCGTGGATTCGCATGTGGTTGCGCAGGGACATGTAGTTGGTGTAGGGCTTGCTACAAAAGTCGCATCTGAGATTTGGGATCAGAAATCGTGTGGTTAGGTTAGAAATAAAAAGAGATACATGAGATTCAAACATTTATTTGATATCAGTGAGTGAGATGGTATGATCGCTGTGTCTTATTTGACATTTTGTCATCATTAGTGACATTAAAAGAGACAGGTCACCCTCAAATCAAAAACAAGTTTTCACCTGGCCTCTAGTGCTACTGTAGAGATGTCTGCCTTCTCTTCAGTATAATGGGACTAAATGGCATTTGGCTTGTGGTGGTCAAAGGCCCCAAAAATGTAGTTTGAAGTTTCAAAACCTTTCCAAAAATCATGACCCAGTTACTCAAGATAATTCAGACCTTTTTGGAAGCACTTTCATGTTGGAACTACTTTTTTTCTAGCAGAATGGAAGTAGTTTGGGTAGATTCTACTGCAGAAAGAAAGTAGTTCCCACACGAAACTGCTCACAACAAGGTCTGTGGATTATTTTGTGCAACTGGGTCATCATTTTTGGAAAGAGACATTGGTTTTGAATTTTTAAAATACATTTTTTTGGTGCTTTGAGCACCACAAGCTGAGTGCCATTTAGTCCCATTACACTGGACAGAAGGCAGACATCTCAACATCCAATATCTCTAAAACTCTGCAGCTCACAACAAAACAGTACAGATGAATAAATAGCACGACAGGTATTTTTGATTTGGGGGTGAACTGTCCCTTTAACTAAAATCATTTATTATTATTAATTATTATTTATTAACTGGAACGCAGGAAAATTGTAACTATCAACCTGAAAAAAGTCCTGAGTGCGTACCTGAAGTCCCCAGTCTTGTGCGTGAGCTTGTGGTTGAGCAGGGAGCTGGCGTGCTTGTAGGCACAGCTGCACAGGTCACAAACGTACGGCCTCTCATCCGACTCCATGTCGTCTGACGCCGTTGTTGCTGATGCCGGTGCTGGTGCCGGCGCTCGGGACTCCATGGAGAGACTGGAGCTGGAGAGTGACGCAGAAGAGAGACTGGAACTGGAGAGCGCTGCTGAGGATGACGGGAGCTGATCACACCAGCTGATGGTCGAACTCGGCTGTCACAGAAGAGAGGAACACATTAGTACAACTACAGAGTCAACAAGTGTGTGTGTAGAGACTTTACTAATACTTTCTTGACTAACTATTTTAGCATTTTCCCTGTAACTGACATTTTGATTTGAGAAGTGGTTTTGTCTTATCCCATTTAGGTGGAGAACAAAATATTTGAAACACTTTTCAATATAATAAGCAGCTAACAGAGTAGACACACTGAGTGAAAAAGACACACTGGTTTGGGATTGATGTGACTGGAAGAAATGTCAATCCCTCTGAACTCTTTGCGACCTTGTCCTAACTCCCACACAAACATCATACAGGTACGTCTCAATGAACTGACTGAATGTTTTGTTTTATGGCTCACAATTTTTTTGCATTTACATTTTTTTATTTTGTCCCAGATACTGACAAGAACAGAAGGTTGGTCGATGTTATCAACACTGATCAATGCTCTTCAGACTTTTATTTTATAATGATAGAGTTTGAGCCTTGAGTCTTTGTGGAATACCCACCATGAGCACTTCTTCATGTTCAAATAAAACACAGTTTTTGTAATCCTGAGCCTTTTTGAGGTTACTTAAAACACTCCAAACAAGACACTCAGTGTACAGTTTTGTTCTCCCTGGAACATGCCACCTTTCTTTTGCAATTTTTACTTGCTCCTGCTATTTTATAGTTAAAAAAAATGCCTAAAAACATTGCAACATGCACTGAAACTTTTTCTTTTATAGAAAAGCTGCTATCAAATCAGGCATTCTAGGCTGCAACAATCCTAAAGACAGCCTGCAAAATTTCAGACAGACTGACCAGTGAGCCATAAAATAGTTTCATACCTAGTCACAAAGAAAGCACTGTCCGACACTTCTAAGACATTGTCAGGTGAAAATAAGCAGTAAAGTAAAGGAAGATCAGCACCACAGACAGCAACTATGTCCACATTATAGATCTGCTTGGACCTACAACTGAGACCCAAACTCAGCCTGAACCAGCATATTTAAAACCAACCCAAGCAAACCTGAATGATGCTGCTAAATATGAGAACCAAAGCTTTATTAAAAATGAATCTAGTTCTGACAGTTAGCTAGCCAGGCTAATGTAACACATTGGCAACACACTTGTGTCTTGTACCCCTTCTCGAGGACACTGAGTATCTACTTGCAACATCTGACACTTATGGACCCAGATGACTTGCCCGATCACAGTGACAGAGAAAAAGTCATAAACTACGTTTGAAAATTACCAAACAAACCTGAGCTGAAAGCTTTACACAACACAATGGACAGAAACAGAACTCTAGACTACATCACCATCAGCAGAGTTAAGTGTGTGAACACAAATGTCTCAATGCCCAGCTTGGACATGTCTGCAGAAGAATGCGTTCTCATTAATCGTATGCCTTGTTTATAAGTTTTGTTTACAATACTGACTTAGTGCTCAACGTAAAAAAACTGATAATAAAGAAATCATCTTCATCACTTTGGCAGCACAGAGTTCTTGGTTACTTTATTAGGTACATCGATACAATCTAACCAACTACAATGTCGATATATTTGAAGTGAAACTTCTCTGAGAGTGACGATGTATCTGACGCATGCAGCTTCTCCATAATGCCTATGTGTGGTTGCAATGTATTGAGCTCTCTTGTCTACAGATCAGACCACTGAAACGGCAAAAATCTATTTAAGAAGATAGTTAAAATGTTATGCATGAATGTGTGGTACTACACCAATGAAGAGCCTTATTGACCAACCTCTTGTTTTTTAAAAACCCTCTCAAAAGAACCTGCTAATCCATTCCCCTGCCACTGTGAAAAAGACAAAAAGAGAATGACCATCAATTATGTTAAATCATTGTGAAGATGCAGAACATTGCTTAGAGAGACTGACAGCAGGAACATCAGGTGAGTGACACCTGGTGGGTGCTGCCAATCCTTATGGATAACAGAGCAACAAAAATGGAGCATTTTAGGAAATCCAACAACACCCCCACACACAGGGTGATTAAACGTACATTTAGAGGGACAGTCGCCCCCACAAATCAAAAAGTAGATTAGATTAGACTGTAGTCCTATTTATCCATCTAGATTGTTTTCGTGTGAGCTGCAAAATTGGAGATATCAGCCGCAGAGATGTCTGCCTTCTCTCGAAAACACATTTGAAAAACTCTCCCCACAAATCACGACATAATCCAAAGATCTTGTTACGAGCAGTTTCATGTTATTCTTTCCACTGTCCGCAACCTGTATCACTGTGCGGGGGCAGCATGCATCCACTCATGGATGAAAGGCTCGTGCTTGTGACAGTGCTGAATGTAAACATTGATGTCGTCTTCCTCAGGATGGCATGTGTCTACTTTCCACGAGTAGACACATGCTTCCTTTTGTGCCATGATACGTTTGGCGGACTGTACAAAGAAAATAGTTCCTACATGAAACTGCTAACAAGTTCTGTGGATTATTATTATTATTGTATTTCTTAATTCTTTTACAGGCACTTTTCTATTTTATTTTTATTTTGTACACATTCCATTGTCACTCACCCCTTTTTCTACACGTACTTTTTGAGCTGCTGTAACGTGGATTTCCCGAGTGTGGGATCAATAAAGTTTATCTTATCTTATGACCACTGAAAGAGACGCTGCTGTTGAGAAATATTTAAAAAAAAAATTCTGTTGTGTGCTTTGAGGTCCACAAGTGTCATCTAGCTCCATTATATTCAATAGAAAGCAGAAATTTCTACAGTCGACATCTCAAAAACTCTGCAACTGACTTTGGATGGATAAACAGTACTACAGGTCAGAGGAAATTATGTATTGTTTTTTTTTTAAGTGAACTGTCCCTTTAACTTGCATGTGTGTGATAGAAAAGGATAGTTAATTTAAAAGTGGCCCACGTTCAAATTGTAGGAAAGTGGTGAAACACAAATGAATGCGTGTGTGGATGATGTGAGGGCTGAAGGGGACCATGAATGAACCGTACAGTCTGGCATCACAAAGAGGTCTTTCAAAGTCCTCCGCGGGGCGTCTTCCGCTCCCGTTTCCTGTGGGACAGCCTGGTCGTGTTTACTTTGCGCTGTCCGCTAACAATATCGCAGGCCTCGTGAATACACATATGCGTTAACAGCTCTGATTTGTCCCGTATGGTTCCCGGTGTCGGAGCAGACCTCTCAGAGCACCGTTTGAACCGCAGCTCGAGCCAAAAGAAGCCCGCTGCCTTGTTGTGCGCGAGCTCTGTTAGCTGACGGCGGCAGTGCTGTCTGCTATTAGCATTAGCTCGGTGATGCTTCCATACAATTACATGTATTTTCCTATCCCGTTAGCGTCTCTATGTAACAGAGCATTCCAACAGTGCAGGTGATACACGCCCAAATTCACTGAAGCCCGTACAGGAGGAAAAACATACAGTATACAACAGCTAATAACAGCTAGCCAGTTAGCTCGGCAGCTAAGAGTCAAACTAGGCCGTGCGCCGCTCAGCATGACGGTAGCTGCAAGCTAACGAAGCTATTCTGTGACACAACCTGCAGCTTTACATCACCCAGTGTATCTAAACTGTGTTCAACTCAACACTCAACTAACAACGCTGTACAAAAAGATACTCTGCCCAGTGCTTAGCTGGTAAAATGTAGCTCCGTTAGCCGTGTGATGTAGCTATGTGTTGGCTGGGCTCGCTAGCTGACGGTGGTGGCAGCTGCCTTTCTTACTCCGGAGTCGTTCGGATCCTTTTTCCAGAACAATTGAGAGCAGTGGCCGAAAGACTCTGTGGATGTCACATAATTCACTCCGTTTCTGTCTTGAAAGTCTCCGTGTGTGCTGCCCGTGTTTGTCCTGGCGTACATCGTCGCTTTTCAGATTCTTCGACTTTTTCTGGCTGAAAAGAAATAGGGCCGCTTTGTAGGGATCTTCTTCCGAAAAGAAAAATATTTCTTCTGTGAAATGAGCGTTTTGGCGGCGGACATATCGACGCATGCGGGGCATTACTGCCACCTACTGGACTGGAGTGTGACAACACACAGTGTGTATGTGATGAAGGCATAGATTATACAGTTTATGGGTCCTAGGAAAACTACATTCATGTGATAAAAAAACATCCCAATGACATTTGTTCAGTTACTTAAAATCAATCTAGATAATACCACAACACCTAAATTACAAAATATTACTGCAAACATATTTATTTCTTACATGAAAAGTGCAATTATAAATTCCTGAGGCAACACCAGGTAAATACAATGTATCCTGGACTATGAAAGAGTACATTTAGACTCAAAGACTATGGAAAAAATATAATATAGGCCAGTTTTTTCCAGGATGCCCCCCTTTCGGAAGCCAACAAAAGTTCAAGCCCCCCACCACAAAATTTTCAATCAATTGTTAACAATAATTGGGGATGGAACTGATAAAAAAAAATAATTCAAAAGTTACATTTTAGCAAAATAAAGGTCAGTTGGATAAAAACAGCAAACTCATTTGTTTATTCCCCCTACACAGATCATTCAGCTTTGTTTCACTCTTTTTTTCTCCCCTGGTCTTTCATGCCCCTCTTGCAGTCCAAAGCTCCTAAGTACAAAGAAATACATTTAAAAATTATAAATGAAATTTATCCTTCATATGAATTCCTCAAAAAAGGATTTAAATTTGATGTAGATAATTGTCACCTGTAATACAAATGTAGAAACAACAGAACACCTATTTTATACTTGTGACACCATACAAAACTAAACTTTGCATGACCTCCAAATCCTTAAACATAGATCATTGTTTCATTTTTTTTCTGACTTTTATTTTTTCGTTTTTCTTTATTTCACTTGTGTGCTCTTATGCTTTGTTTACTTTTTGTCTCTTTGACATCCAGAGCAACTGAATTGCAGATTTGCACAAAGAGACAAATGTATGGATGAATGTATTATACTGCACCATGCAAGATGATCTGGATGTGTGACTCTACTCTGAACAAAAGATCTGTTTCATTTGTACAGCAATTTTGTCATTGTACTTTTTTCTTGTTGTAAGTTAAATTGTGAGGAAAAAAATATACATTTATGGGTATTTTTTCTTAAGTTTAGCTCAGCTATGACAATAAAAAATATTTTGTACAGCAGGCTAGTATTTTATGTTTCAAATAACACCTGAACAAATACAGCATTGTACTTGAGCTTTAGTCTACTTGATTATTTCTCTCCATCAGGGGAGTTTCCAAACTTTAAGTTTTATTTTTTATTTTGCACAATTAAAACATCAAAAAGGTAAAGATGATAAGTAACATACAGTGCAGCCAGAAGCAAAAAACCCAGAGGACTTATTTGAAGCCTCCTCTTAAATAAAATTTCACAGTTATTAAGAACTCAAACATACAGAACAATAATAATAATAAAAAAAATAATACAAGTGATGGCAAACTAATAGTGATAAAATATGTTTGGTAGTAACAACAATAAACAACAGTGATAATGGCACACACACACACACACACACACACACACACACCATAAGAATTAACATTCATTCCAAAGCTTTATGGTCCAAAATAAACAAAATTAAATTCAATTATTTCCATTCTTAGAGCACTTACCTTTGGTAAAATGTTTCTTTTTTTTTAGTAAAAGCTGATCATTTTTTAACAACCTGACAGAGCAGCTGATACACACACATCCTGACCAACAGATCAGTAATGATTCTTTATCACACAAGTCACAGAGCAAAGTTTCTACACGTCCTTTAAAAGTCTTGACCCTAACACACAGGTCCTTAAAAGGTCTTCAAAAGTCAATAATCCAATTATCTGAATTTTATCCATTAGCATATCTAAGAAAATGTAAATACCATCAGTACTATAGTCACACAGTTTTGACAGGCCCTAAACACTGAATTA
>JAJHUR010137024.1:0-43159 GCA_027495735.1 Lutjanus campechanus
GTGCTCACAGACACACACACACACACACACACACACATGCAAGGCCTTCACACTCTTCTCTTATATGAAAGTCAAAACAATATAAATATAGAGTGGAAATATTGATATTCAGATAACATGGCATGGCCAATTTTGTTGTAATATTGCAGAGAGGTTCTTTCATTCTGACTTACTTTCCTCTCTCTCTCTGTGCCTTTCTTTCCTCTTCCTCATCCAGTCACGTTTGTAAGTTGGTCTGTGAAATGGAACTATATCAGATAAATGCATTAAAGGGAATTAAAGGATTTATAGCTTTTATTAACATCTACGGGTGACCAAGACATAGCAGCAGTGTTGACAGGGTCTGCATAACTTACAGTAGCCTATAATGAACAGAAATATAAAAGTAATATTTTCTAAGAGGAATGAATGAGGCGGTTAAGTAAAGCAGAGATGGAAAAGAAACATTCAGTGCCGAGGTAATAAATCAAAATCCTGAATGATAATTGCTGGTACAGTACGTCTGGTGACTCTATATTGTAAACCCTCCTGAGGCCACCATTAGATTAAAAGCTAGAATAAGAAGATTTGTCAGTTGTTGTTCATAAACACATCAGTCTTTTCATGCGTAACATTTGCCAAACAATTTAAAACTATGGGAAGTCTATTTTTTTTAACTCAACTTCCATGATACTTTGCCTCTTGAGGCTGCTGCTGCATCCACATTGAAATCTAATCAAAATAAAAATCGAATAAAAAGTAATTTTCTCTCAATCTCAACCTACAGTATATTTTATAAAGTACTGCACTGTATTATAGTGCTTATGAATGAATCCTATACACATTACAGTAATTTAATTTGTACACTAATTTGAAGTCTTTGAAAAAGCCGTTCTTTATTTTGAAACACTTCAGTAAGTAGCAAATGCTTAATAATTATGTCATAAATATTCAAATGTCCATCGGTAATCTGAAATAAAGAGAAAGAAAAAATCAGTTATAATAATCATCAGTTTAGTGTAATTGCTGTAAGAGGTTTCTACTGTAATTACTTAAAGGACCCATGCGTAGGATTTAGTGGCATCTAGCAATGAGCTTGCAGATTGCAAACACCTTGCCTCATCCCCCCTTTGTGTGTTTGTTGGAGAAACTATAGTGGCTGCAAGACTTGTGTAAAGGGCAAAAGGCTGTACTAGAGCTACTATTTGGCTTGTCCATTCTGGTCTACTGTAGAAACATGGAGGTGCAACATGATGGCCTCTATGGAAGAGGACCAGCGCCCTCTGTAGATATAGACAGTTTATTCTAAGATAATGAATACACAGCATTTCTTATTTTCATATTTCATATTCCATGGCTGCCATTCTACTCCATACATCCAGCACTCCCATTTCGTAAATCCATGTACATCCTATACATAGGATCCAAATTGTTGGTGTGCTACTGCAAATACATGCTCAGTTGTACGCTGCTGAACCATGACGACGCTCTTCAATACAGCACAATACAATACGGTGCTTAAAAAGAGCAATTTGGATAATAATCTGAACACTCACCTTCCTCATTCCAGAAACTGGGATTTAAATGACTCATTTAGCCATCATTTAATCATACTACCATTCAAATTCCCCAATGCATCATGGTCGATCCATACTGAGAGTGGGGGAGTAAAATTAGATGTGCCTTTAATGCATAATGTGCTGCATTTGTGTCTGTCTGTTTGTGAGTGACTGAGTTAAGTCACATGTGTTTGCTATACAGTTGCAAACAAAGCCAGCCTGCTTATGATTGATAGCCTCTGTGATTACTGTAGTGTGCGCCTGATTAATGTGTTTCTCCTCAACTTATTGACTTATGTTTAAACATTGTGGGAAATGCAGCTCAAAGTACATTCATTACGGGCCATTGCAGAATATTCATTGCTGAATCTTATTTAATATTCATCGTGTTCACTTTTCACGGTGCAGTCTTAACTTCGAGCACTGTAGCTAAGGGATTTAGGATCTCAGCAAAAGCCAAAACAGATGTTTTTGTTTTTTTTTAATTGACTGATAGCTTGAGCAACAGGCCTTAGAAGCCAACATAGTTTTCAAAGTACTCCTTTAAAGGAACTCTTGTTTTATTAGCGGGGTCCAGAGGAATCAATATTAAGTGCCTTGCTTAAGGGTAAAATGACAGCAGAGGGCAATGCAACTCTTGTCTTCCAGAAGCAGTACAGAAAACAACAATAAAACAAAAACACACTGTTTTGATTTTGTAACTTTGTCTTTCACAGTGACTTTAAGGGTTGGGGCTCAGTGCCATATGGCTAAACAGCTCAGTACAAGCCTGGAATACAGTGTGCTGCTGTGGCAGGTGTACTGTATTTGCTAAGGTTCACTTACTTACTGGATATTTGACTGTTCGTTACTTTTCCCTCAGGGCTTTGCCACAAATCAGCCACACTATCAAAAGACTGGGTCAAGATTTGAGGAAGTAAACAACTGAATCGGCTGAGAGGGGAGCACACACAGCTCTACAACACCATTTCAATTTACATTTGTCATGCTTTATTTATCTACACTTCCCCGGGTCCCACTCAAGAAGTCTGGTCTCACTACTGATCTCTAACAGATACCTGCAAATGGTTTTATTTTTTATTTGGTTTGTTTTATTGGACTTATTCTGTGTGTATGGCAGGTTCTGCAAAAATTTTCCTTTAAACTGTCTTGTGCAAATCTACGTTCTTTTAGTGTTCACAACACGTTTGTCATTTGCTTGTTGCTGAAGGACAGACAGGAGAAAACTGAGGCATATTGTATGTGAGCATATATTACACATATGTCCCTGCATGTGTGGCTTGTTTGTGTGTGCCTGTGTGCTTATAGTAAGTAGCTGTGTGTGTGTGTGTATGTGTGTGTACTCTTGTGTGCTAACAAGCATGTATTGTTTTGTGTTTTCACCTGTTCCTGGTGAGCTTATGTCCCACCATAATTGTGAAAATAAACACCATGCCATCATATATGTAATATAATTTAACCTCAGCTCAGTGAGTAGATTGTTGATGCTGATAAAAACAGTGAAATAGTGAAAAATGCACTGACATGCATCTGTATGTGTAAAATATAAAATTAATACAGGTCATCGGCCCCTGCTGGCTGTTCTGGCCATTGGCAACTGTCAGTAAAGATTTGTTCATAAGGCAGGTAGAGGTAAGTTTGCTAGCAATAAAGCTAACAAGGCAGAAACACCATGCCTTAATCACCTGTGCCTCCTGTGTGCCGTATGTGGACTCATAGGTGGCCAGGAAGACATGGACAGCAATAAAAATACTAACTTTATTTATATAGCACCTTTAAAAACTGAGTTTACAAAGTGCTTTGACAGACAAAGCAAAAGAGCAGGATACCCCAGAGGCAAAATAACAACAGAGGGCCAACACAATAAGGCACAAGAGTGCTAAAATAAAGCTAAATAAGACTGAGACAAAAAAACTAGACACAAGCAAAAGACAATAAAACATAGTAAGACAATACAAAACATTAAAATAGATAAGAACAGGAAAACAGAAAAACCGGAAAAAACATGACAATAACAATAAATAAAATAGAGGAAGGAGATTTCAGAAACATATGATGTTGTCTTGTCAATATGAATAAATAAATGGAGAAAATAAGACAACATGCAATGTCAATATAAATAAATACAAATAAAAGAATAAAACTAAATAAATTAAAACAAGATTACATAAAAGCAAGTATATAAAAATGGGTTTTAAGAAGTGATTTAAAAGATGTTACTGATTCTGCAAGCCTCAAGTCATCGGGCAGGTCGTTCCAAAGTCGAGTCAAGTATAGCTTGTCTGTTTTTGGAGGTATGATAGCTATGTTTTCCATCCACATAATGGGCCAGATCTACTAAAGTTTTGCATGTATAAAAACGTGTGCAAACTCATTGCACATGCAAAAAAAATTACAAACTGATTTACTAACAGTGCGCACTAAGGGTTGCATCTTTCAAAGGTGCAAAAAAGCGCGTCTGCATCCAGTTAGTACGTCTGTCGCAATGAACATGCAATATGAGGCGTTTACATGCAATTGTGCGTGTGTTGGGAGGAGAAAATGTAAATATATTAATTTAGCACCTGCAAAGTGATTTATCAAACCTGAAAGCAAGTTTGCTAATAGAAATTGCGTCTATATTTAACACGTGTCAAAGGGAGGTGCAAACGGTTTGTATGCGTAATTGCGCACACATGGCTGCGGTTATTGTTGCAAGAAGGAAACATCGAAACGATGAAAGGAGACGCAGAGAACGCATTTTTCACCCTCGTGTGAACATTTTTGGAATGAACGAGGAAACACTCATTAAAAGGATACTACACTTTCCATGATAAGCCACTCAGTATGTACTTACTATTATGGCGATGTGATGATAGGTCCAGATCTTCAGTTCACAAAACAATCCTGGGGTTTTAGGAGAAACAGGGTAGCAGCCTCATCCAGTACAATGGCAGTGAATGGTGACCACGGATAAAACGTTAAAAATAGCACACAAAACAAACACAAAATGTCTCCATCCTGCTTGTGTGGTGTAATCCAAGTGTCCGCGAGCCGCGACATTAAAAATTAACCGCAAAAGACGCCATTTATGCCATGTTTTTAGCAGAAATGTTAGCTGTAGCATGTAGCCGGTAGGATGTAAACATGGCGTCGATCTTGCAAGACTTCGTATATATCCCAATGGCCGCACATGCCGAAGTCTCGCGAGATTGGAGACATTCCACATGCAAAATTCTAGATTGCACAAGCAAATTGGTACACGCAAATTCGGATCTTAGTAGATCCAGCCCAATGTGTGGTATCTCCATGCCTATTTCAGATGCTCTGCTTGTTTGTGGAGGTGCTGCGGGAAGAAAGTCACTGATGCTGGGCATCAACTGGTGGCTCTGCTTCAACTGTGCGAGAGCCTCACAATGGCCAAACAAAATTTCTGACAAGTCCTCTCCCCTGCCTGACAAACAGTGCTCAACATAACTGAAATTCAGCCCAACTCTAAAATCGGCTCAAAAATCGTGTCAGAAATGGGCTCAGATCATACAGTGTATGCCCAGCTAGTATGTGTCAGTGTCAGTTGTTGGTGTTTGTACAGTATGTGTGTATTGCAGGATTTATTTCTTGCAGGTGTGTTCAAGTATGAATTTTCACGCCTCTCTGTACTATTGGCCTCTCTTGGTGGCTGCACCGCTAATGTCATATTGATTATACACACTCACGTGTTTACAAGCACTTAGAACAGCTGCCATGCTGTAAATTCACCTTTTACAATGTCTGTCATGATCACTTCTCACCACCCATCAGTATCTTGTTTGTCTGTTATGTGATCTCCACCTCTGCTTATTTTTCTCTTAGTGTTTTTATTTATGTTATCTTTTGCCCTCTCTTGTGTGCCCAGTTTGTCTTTTGTTTGTGTGTCCTTTCTTTTACACTTTATATCCACCCCATTTCCTATATTGTAAGTTTACGACTGTTGGCACACACGCATACACAGCACATATAAACAGGAAGGGGAACACTACAGGCGGCATCTGTGAGTGGAAAGTAGGCTGTACACAAACATTCACACACTTTGATCAAGGGCTATATTGACATTAGGTTTGTCATGAGAAAAAAATACAGCAGTAGTTTTTCTGTTATAAAATAAAGGTTAGTGTCTCATCTTCAGAGAAACAGAAGATTACAAATGCCTCTGTTTTTTGCCTGTTATAAAATTGGGGGAGAACAAAAAAGAGGAGATACGGATTTTGTGTGTGTGGGAGAGGAGTCAGACTCAGATTCTAGCTCCACATCTCCCCCTCCAGGCTAAAACCAGGATTATATGTAATATAGTCTACCTGGATGTGTCTGTGTGAGTTACATAAATGCAGACAGAACAGCAGCGTCTTTGAAATCACAGCAATGTTTTAATGATAATCAGAATAATACATGATAGGGAATATAAGGATACATTAGAGAGTTAATCTAAAATATTTATTGCCCCAAAAGGTGCAACAAAGTTAAAAAAGAGTCAGAGAGATGTAAATGAAAAAGTCTGTGCATGCCACTCAGTCCTGAGAAGAGGTATTTTCTGGTAAATAAGGGAAAACAGCTGTGTGAGTGGACCACAGCTGTGCAGGGAAATGATTCAAGGGAAATAATACCCTGCTCAGAACGTCCCCTTTTTTAAAGGCACTGCACATCTACACCAAAGTTTTTAGTCATGGTTGATTAGACTTTAGCTCAAGTTGAAGTTGGGCAGAGCGATGCTGGAAATGACAAGATGTCGCCTTTTTTTCAGCTTTTTCATGTTTGAGGCACTGAACATAAACAACACAACCAAACTTTAACTGTTCCTGATTTTTGTTGCTAAAAATGGTCAGTTTTGGTCAATCAAATATTAACAATCATCAGCTGACTTAAATTGGTTTTAAGCAGGATGTTTTAATTGTTTATATATTTATGTCAGGTCATCATTTTGATCCGAAAGGTTGTACTAGTACACTATTGGACTTGAGAAATCTTAGATATTCAAATTTTTCCAAAGTGGCTTTTACAATACATTCAGTCATTGATGAGCTGACATCGTGCCTGCCTCACTCATCCGCACACGATCCAGTTGCAGACATTCAAGGTCTTCAGCTGTGTGCGGGCTCGGTGAAAAAATGAGGTAGTTCACTATGTCGGGATAGGCAATAGGAGGAAAAATTGCTGGGTTGTTATTGCAAGACGAAGGAGCCCAGCTTGTACAGATTCTTCACCACCTGTTAAGCTGTTAAGCTAAGCTTCCACACATAAGCTTCCACACATTTTCCTTTACTTTTGGTAATGGTTAAGACATCCTAAAACCAGCTTAAATTGAATATTCAGCTTGTATCCATTCTGCTGTTTACACTCCAGTATCTCCAACGCCGGGGTTACTGACCCCTGTAGCACTGTAGCAGAGCCAACATCCACTATGGCTGCACCTTCACTTGTTTGACCAGAATGAACAGAACCTTACTGCTACCTAGTATTTCATGTGAGTGTGGTGGCTATGGAAAAGCTCTATTGAATGATCCAGCAGAATGCCAAGAGTTGTCTCATTGCAACAGGTGCAGCAGGAGATTTAGGGAGCTGTCAATCTTGCACATCCACACAGGTCTGAGAAGGTGTAATCTTGACTACAGGCCTCTAATGCACAAACCTGCTCCCAACTACGCTAAGGAGAGTAATCCTACCAGAGGAGTTGAACGGTTGCCTTTTATTCTGTCAACAATACTTCAAACAGGATATGAAATGTTAAGTAAATGGCAGGGTGTAAAAAAGAAACCAGTTTAGCTAAGCTTTATTGTAAGTATTGGTCCCAAAAGGGAATTGATCAGAATTGGCATAGAATCACAAATTCAACAGTAACTTCAGGCTTTAGAAAAATGGATTATCCCATATTTCCCTCTGCAGTATGCCCTCTGCTTCTCTGGTGTGTTTGTGTTTTCTTCTAAGCACAAATCACGCCGTGCAATTTTGTGTGTATCACAGTGTGAGTGTGTGGTTGTGTGTGTGTTTGTCTTTGGATAGCAGACAGCTAAATCACTTCTTTTCTTTCCTACTGCCTTTCTCTCTACAGGGAAACCAGGCTAGTTTGATCTTTGAAGCTAAAAAACAATATTTTATTGAAAGCAGAGGGCAGCACATAGATGAAGAAAATATGGTTAGGGATGTAAAATAATGTGGTCTGGGGGAAAAGATTGGAGGTTTATGACGCAATTTGATAGACATAGGAGTCTGGGTCAGATTCATAAAGCACATTTGAATGAAAGAAAATTACCATCATTTTCACAGGTATACAGTAGCCTACATAGTGCACCAGGGATAAAAATGCATTTAACATGCATGTACAGTATGTGCAAAAGGGGGACATGATTAAAAGTAGGACATTGGAAAATAACGTATTCAGTTCGTAGATAGATATTTGTGTATTGTATTGTAACACTTAAACTGTGAGTTGTCTTATTTCTTTTCTGTTCTGACTTTAATAGCTATCATGCTGATATTAAAAGAGAAATCTGTAATGTATTTGCTGTAATTTATCATTAAATGACCAAAATGAGTAATCAGAGATTGAAATACTCGCTTCTCTCACATCAACGCTACAGCTGTGGTGCTCTTCTTTGAAATTTCTATTCTGGGCCAGAATAACACAATAACACACATTAGAATTCAAATTAATTCAGGCTGTTTGCTGAATGAGTAAGTGTCTGTTTATGAGTCACCAGAAATTCATTGATAATCTTTTCGAAGGAGAACATGTTTATAATGATTAAATGGAGGAACATGTTAATGGAGTCTGGCAGGCAGTGAGACCAGCAGCCACTGAACTCCAACTCTAAAGTGTTTTGTGAGCTTTTGTTTTAAGGATAATGGGCTTAGCTTTACATTTACAGACAACTGACAGTTATAAAAAGCTGGTCAGCTTACAGTGTAGTGCTCAATGTTGCTTGCTATTATCAATTTACAATGTTACACTCATCTTGCACTCCTCTAGTGTTACTGCAGCCTGCCTGAGCTTCCCTGAGTCTTGGGAGGAGGGGATGGGGGGAAACAACTGGCTTCAACCATAAACTGCATGTTAAATAGGATTTCAACCTATTTAATACACCGTCTGTGGCTTCGACTCGCTATTTGGACTGTACTCATTTTTGAACACACTATTGCTAAAGATTGCTGCTGTAAATAATCATTTCTTTTGAATGACAGCACACCATTTTCACTGTAGCCATTTTAATATAAAGTAGTAAGGTAAACACAGGTGTTACCAATGATACTAATTAAGGTTCTGTTCCATTCAAGAGTCAGGGTGCGGGACCTCAATTAGTATCATTGGTAACACCTGTGTTTACTCTGCAATTTTATGTCAATATGGCTGCTGTAAAAATGTCTGCGTACTTTTATTGTTTCTAAATCTTGTACTTGAAATGCATTTGCTCTACAGTCAACTGCTCACTTAACTCATCGTGGTGTCCATAATTTCTACAAATCTAACTGTTTTGTGTGTTTGTGCACATTGCAGCTGGCAACGTGGGACCCAGTCCATGGCTTGAACGGCACACTGACAGACAGGAAATTGGAAAATAATATGAGAGGTGTAGTGCTACGGGTCGTCACTGTTCTGGTGAGTATAGTTGACCACTGTGCCTTTTATTATCCTGTGATTTCCAATTCGCCATACATAAAAAAGACCTGTTTCAGTGTTCTCTGTTTGAAAATTGTCCTGCAGTTCACCCAGAAGAATCAAAGACGGACTGTGGCGACTATAGCATTGGCATTGTCAGACTTCAACCTTTTGCTCTGTTGTAAATCCGTGCTTTTGTCTGGGTTTCCACCCATCATTCAACTGTCTCTCCTGCAATGTAGAGAGGGACAGATTGAAAGCTTGTATGAGCGAATGAAAACAGGAGACAAACACTTAGGAGACAAAGTGTTGAGTGGAAAGAGAGGAGTCAGAGAAGGTGAAGCACAAATAAAATGTAACAAGGTGAGCTTTCCAATGGACCGAGCTGTCATCATTTCATTAGCTTCCATTTTGACGTCTGACGGTTGGATGATAGAGACCGTCGGAGTCTTGATGATAGTGAGACTACAGCTCTGTCTGTCTTGCCTGCAGCATCGATTTGAGTACATCCCATGAGTGCTTTAAAGATTCACTGCTGTAAATTCTTCATATCCCGTCTTTGAAGTGAGAAGCAGAGAAGAAAGAGATAATGCTAGACATCTTTGTGGCTATCCCCTTTTCTTCCTTTTTCTGTTTTTATGTCTTTGATTTTCATCATCCTTGAAGGGAAAAAAGAATATGGATTGTGTTTTTGAATATCGCCATTTTTCCCATCATCAGTGTAGGGTTGCTCCAACAAGTATAATATATTTGTTTTATTGTTCTTCCTACCCTTCATGTTCCGTACTTCAGGTTGTCTGATGCCTCGTGAGTGCCTAAAGACAGAAATAGATAGAAACAGAGTGAAATGTCCAGGGTGCTGCCCGGATGTACTGTGTTCTTTTTATGTGAGAATGGTTGAAAGACACATCCTGATTGTGTGTGCATGTGTGCATGTGTGTGTGTGTGCAAGTGTGTGTGCATGATGTGAAGTTTCTGAAGGGACCTTTGGAGCAGATTGTTCTGTGTTGCCCTAGGCTGTTTCTGCTCTGATATAAATGTTTTCTGTCCATACAGTGCAATGGTCTCACATAGTACCATGAAAACAGCACACGCACATTTACATACACACACACACACACACACACACACACACACACACACACACACAGAAACGTTAACCTGTAAATGAATGGCTTCATTCTATTCTATCAGCCAGACTGTTGAATAGTTATCGATTGGTTAATTGGCAATGAGATCATAGCACCATTAGGGCCAATAGCGCTCAATCAATACTATTGATTAGCTGGGACTGCATTGATTATTAAATGGCTGTTACCAAGGAATGGATACATCACTATAATTATGTGTTTATGTCCCTCTACAGGGCTCAGTAGCTGTTACAAATGTGATCAAAATTGGCATTTTGCAACTGGGAATTTCATTTGATGCCTTTAAATGGTCAAATTAAAATGATGTGTTCCAGACAGGAAGACGATTTTCTTCAGATGTAAGACTCTGAAGGTGCAAAATCAGGCGGCCTATAAATTAACGCTCACTGACTTGCATATGTTCCCAATTTAGTTTGATTCATCTCGACAGCTGAGTTTTCATCTTTCGCTGATTTTTGTGCTTCTTAATTTTTGAGGGCGCACCCACATCTCCCTGGTTCTACTCCACATTTATGAGTAGCAAGCTGTGAATGTAGCCACTGCAGCCCAAATATGCAGCCAAAGGCAGAAGATGTCCCCTTTTTAACTTGAGTTCACATTTTTGGAGATAATGAAAGAGCGTTCACAGTGTTCCCCAAATGAACCTAAAGTTTTACTTTGGAGGACGATAAAGCACACACCACAAATTTAATTCTCGATAAATTTAAAGTGTTGTGATGATTGATGTTGATAGATGACATCTGTCCAATCATATAAGACATTCTGTTCAATTAAATGTTTACATGTATATTTGACAAAAGTGTGTCCTCTACTTTTTGTGCTGTTAGTAAAGTAATAGTTTATTTAAGTGCTTTACATGTGCAGATACTAATGATTTTTCATAACAATCATTTTCGTAGGTCTGATGATTATATTTGCATTCATTTGTAATTGTGAAAAGTTTTGTGGTAAAAAGTATTAATTGGTTTTCTGTTCCCCAGCTATCAAAGTTGACCAAAACTATTCACACATATTGTTTATCTTCCAAATCTATTGCAATTAAAAATGTACTGCAGTAGAGAGAACAACATGAGACTTGAAGTTTTTCCCCCTGGTAAAAAGTCTTTTTTTTAAAATAGATTTATTAACAAAAATAGAGAGACGACAGAAAACGAGGGAGAGAGAAATGCAGCAAACGGCCCAGGAACATTGTGGTTCATGGTCTCTGTCTTAACAAGTAATTTCAGTATTTTTCAGACTGAACCTTATTCTCCTATGATTTTGTGTCAAAGGATGGTAAACCTTTGAGAGTTGGTATCTGGTGTAAGCGAATCACAGAGGCTTACCGTTGTGTCACTGGTAAGCTAGTAGGGCGTTACCTACCAAAATACGGACGAGCAGTAGACAAACCTGGACACATGACTAAGTGAGAAATATCTGTATTAATAAATTATTTAATACTTGCTGTCAGAATCTGACAGTGCTTCACAATGTACTCAGTGTTCTATATCCAGGTAAGAATTGGGCTGGGATTGTTGTCTTTTTACCCGCCAACTGTATGACCAACACTCAAACGGAATTTCAGCCAGATGACTTTTGTTTACAGTTTCTGGACCATTTGAGTTTTTTCTGTTGTGAATGCAAACTGGACCAGCTGAAAAGTTGAAACCATCCATCATCCTCATATTGGTTCAATTTGCAAATCAGGCTTTTAAGTGTGAACCTGCCCTGAGTGACATAATGGGGACAAAAAATGTTGAAATTGGTCCAATATTGACTGAAATAGCTGCAGTTGGTAAGGTGTTAACCAATAACCAGGCTGTGATTTTGGGGGCAATTTTGTTATCAATGTACATCCACTAAAAGTGCTTTTGTTTAAGAGTAAGATCCTTTTTGTTTAGCCAGAAAAAACACCAGACTCAATTTACAGAAACTTATTTTTTCCCTGTAAAACACACTTCATTCAAACTCAACAGAAACAAAATAAAAGGGACTGAAACAGTCTTAGTGCATCTTCCCACTTTTTCAACGGTCATAAACTTTGGTTTGGTCTAAATAAACCGAGTTAGATGTGAAAATATCAGGAGAGGAGCAAGAGAGAGGTCGGACATCAGAGAAGCAGCAGGGAGCAGCAGGCTGTGTACAGCCAGAAAGTTTTCACATACAATGTGATAAATTAAGGGTTTATTTCAACCAAACCAGGCTTGGTGATTACTGGAGCAGTGGAAGGACAAGCCAGAATGTTTTTGCTGAGTTTTATTTCTGTTGAGTTTGAAAAATACTAAAATCACTGTTTCTGTAAATGTAGACTGCTGGGTGTGGTGAGAGAGATAAATAGGCTTTCTCTTGTTAGATAAAAAAAAAAGATCTTATTCTTTAACAAAAAGGTCTTTCTCTGCAGGGATCCTTTGGTGTGTTATCAGACACTTTGAAAAACTATCTGAGCCTGTCAGTGGAAAACGTACACATACACACACTTGAAGTGGATGTATTTAACGGGTCACAATTGCCCGTAAGGATTACATTGCAGCTTTATTCACAGCTGACAGCTGCAAAGGTCTATCTCAATATTGGACCAATTTCAAAAACTGTCCACATTAATCACAGAGACACAAAAAAATTGAAAAAAGGGCTCAGGATGAAAAACGCCAAAGTTACCTTTAACCCCTAAGCCATTGGAACACCCTGAAAATGTGAAAGCATACAGGACACAGCAGAGACTTGAGAACAGTAGTGTTTTCCACTTGATAAAATGTTGAACCTGTTGAACCGTTCGAAGAGGGATGAAGAGCAAAACCCATGGTGCACCATTTACATAAATCACAAGTCACAAAGTTCAAGATTTAGCTGTTGAGTCCCAATCTGCACAGCTCTTCTGTTATTTTGTGACACATATCCTCCATCTTTATCAAACAGAGACTGAGGTGAAATTCAGTTTTATAACAATATGAAATCTAATCTTCTGCAGTCTGGCAGAGTTTCTCAAAATACGTTACCCACCAATTTCACAGAAAAAGACACAGACTGCTTTGAAAATGCTCACGGCTGCAAATCACCACGTGACTCTATTATTCCCAGCATTCCCTCAGAGGACTCTTCAAATGCCATTACTTAGTCTTTGTGGAAAATTGCTGTTCCTTGTCCCAGTCATGTCTCCACAAACACCCGAGCAGCACTGAGACCACATGCGGCACTTCCAGTCAAGAGGAGACAGGGGGATGAACTTGTTTGAAAGGAATTAGCTTAGAGGAAAGAGATGAAGAGGAGGAGGCGGGAGGAGGGGCAAGACAAAGACGAGATGTAAGAGAGGGATTGGTGGATATAGATGGATGTTGTATAACATTTCAACAAGTGTTATAATCTCAATGGATGGATGGATGGACGGATGGATGGATGGAGAGAAGTGTCCTAGACATATGTTTAGGGAAAGCGGGAGACGTTGCGCTGTGGAAGGATGCCAAATGGTGAATATCACAGCTGGTGAGTGGCAGGGGGAAAGAAAGAGACTGTAAAATAACACAAAGAGAAAAGAGACAGGAGAGAGACAGATTAGCGTCACAAAGCCAGACTATATCTCACAAGGTAATTTTTCGTTACAAGATTTTAGTCTGGAAACCATTGACCGAGTATCGATTGAGCCTGGCAGCTCAAAGCCAGACCAGCCAGTGAGCTATGGGAACTGCTCAAATGATTACATGACTTGTTGCCTCTCAAAAGTCAAAACTTGTACAACTCCTGAAACTAGATTTTATAGATTAGGCATTTTTCAGCAACTGTATGGCCCATTTCTCTTTACTTAAAGGTCCAGTGTGTAAATTTATGGGGATTTGTAGGCAGAATACCACAGAAATTGCATATAATATTCATTAGTATGTTTTCACTTGTGTATAATTACCTGAAAATAAGCATTGTTGTTTGTATATACTGTATGTACTGTATTTCTACAGTAGCCCACCACGTACAGACCAAACACTGGTTCTAGATATGACATTTTGTTAGTTTCTCAGCCACTGTAGGTTCTTGCAACAAGCTCGTTCCTCACCCACTTCAATCCTCCTGTACCTGCTGGAGCCCACTGTGTCTTTATCGTCCCCAGAGTCAGAATCCTTTACATCACCGCAACAATGTTACTGTATTCCTGGTCATCAAACTGGCCTCCATTGCTCTCTAATAGGTCTGCTAACTAGCTACTGGCAGCTACTGAACAGTTAGCAGCAGTGCACCTGTGACCACAGTGTTAGAAGAGAAAAAGTCTGTGTTGCAACGATCTTGCTGAAGCTATAGGCAATGAACTGCTGGGGACAGGGTGAGACAACAAAAGGTTTTTAGCCACTTACAAAAAGCTTCATCTCTAAAAAATCAAATTGAGGTGTATATTTACAATATTTTCTGACTGGGAACCTCTGTTACGTAAGCCAAATATTACTCTCTCCAAACCAACCAAACTTTAGAATCAAAATCAATAATTGTACCTCACAGAACACAATAGTTGCTGGTCTACCACTGTGTCGATCAGTTTGTTTGTGTTATTGTGTGACTTCAGTGTTTTAAAGTATAGTTTGATTTCAGACAATAACAAAAAACAAATGAACAGATCAATGCAGTCAGAAAAGGCTGTCTGACAGCAAAGTAAAGTAATTTAAATATTGTAAATATAGTGTCCACTTAAAAAAGGTCCACCTACAAAAAAACCCCCCAAAACATCAATATCAGTTTAAGTGGCTAAAATATCTTTTATTGCTGAACCCATCCACCATTGCTTACCTTCCATGCTAATGTCCCTCTCTGCTTCTCCAAACCGGAGGCATGCTGACCAGCACCCATTGTAATACACTGTAATACACTGACTATTCATATGTACCTCATACACTACAACCCCACTTCAAATAATCTGAACTATCCCTATAATACATGTCTGAAGGGGATTTAGCTGAATAGCGTCAAAGAGATTTGACAATGTTTTTCCAACAGCCACCATGTTTTACAAGATTTGAAAAAGAAGTAAAAGACCTGTGGCTGTCTAGCAAGTGGTGCGTTCATGTAGTCAGGTGTAGAAATGGTTATGTTGTTAAGTGAAGGAGAGAACTGTCATGTATTGTACTGCCAACTTGAAATGACATCTGTGTCAAACAACCCGTGCCCTTGCCAGAGAATGGTGAGCTAAGCTAAAATCGTGGGTTGGCTTTGAGACACTAGAGAGACACGGGGTGCTTTTATGCAGTATATTCTTTTCTCCTAGTCCTTTACCTACCAGCCATGCTTTCAGTACTTTCAAACACTCCCACCCCCACATACACACACCTACACAGAGTTGCACATGCACAGTTTCTTGCCTTGTATATTGATTTTCTGCTGCTATTGGTCATGTGTTAAATGGTTTGCTTGCAAGCTTGTGTGGGTGGGCATGTGTGTATGCATCTACATGCATGTGTACAGTATGGGTATATGCGCTTGTGTGTTTTCACTGTGTACCGCTGAGCATGTTCACTTGAATTGCTAGTTGAAAAGCAATCGATGCACATGAGCTCAAATATTTTTTGGAAAACATGGAGAGGAAAAGGAAATGAGAGAAAATGGAAACGGAATCCATCCAGCTTTTTCAGGAACAGCTCAGTTTTTCAGTCAATATGCTGTAGTGCCAATGAAACCAAAATGTTTTTAGTACTTTTTATGTGTTTTGTAAAATCCCAATTTTTCCTCTTTACAGGAGGATTGAACATCGTTGCTGCTGAATTGGACATATTCTTTTTGTTCTTTCATTGCTTGGTGAACAAATAACGTCCCCCTAGTTTGAGTGACAGTTACCTAGTTTATTAATTCCTTCAGACTGTCCTACCTTCCAAATATTGAATGTGCAACCAAGAGGTGCTTGAATATACTCAACAACTTTGATCTGGAAAATATTGCGTGTATAATACTCATGCATCCTCATGAGTATGCTGGCAAAACAGTTGATTATGAAACCTTGATATCTAAATTCCCTGCTGTGCTCACCAGTACCAATTAAATTTGAAAAAAATGCCATTATAACCATGTAATGCATGATTTACTTTGGAAATGAGCTTCCATTCACCTTAGAAGCATGTTTGGAAGTATTAAGGCCTGGGCAAATGGTCAACCCTGTTATTGTTCCCCAGTACGACAGGATCAGGAAGTTTTCTCCTCCATGTTTTTGTTTGTTTATTAAGGTAGCCACATACTGCAGAGAAGCTATCAGTGGTGCTTGGGGAGTAATTCAGTATGTATGGGTGTGTGTGTTAGTGGGTGTTCCTGCCTTGAGTGATGGATGCTTGTGGTGAGAGAGGGACTTGGCATGCATGTCCACTCACTGCCTAATAGCTTATTGAACAGCAGAGGCTAGCAAGGATTAGAAACCGGCAAGTTAATGCGTAGCATAGCCTGCGTGTGTGTCTGTATGTGTGTGCTTAATGTGCAGCCAGTATCCAGTCAATAACACACAGGCTCTCATAAATCTGCAAGACACATTGGCCTAAAACATTTCACTCATCAATAGGGATTTATTAAAGAAGAGAGAAAAAGAGTGGTGAGATGGAGAGGAAGGGCGGCCGAAATAGACGAGAGCTGAAGAGAAAACTCCTCGATGAAACACTCAATCCAAGCACAGTAAATAAAAGTAAACATCCCACTGGCTCCCTGCCCTGCTTGTTAAATATACCTTGTTTCTCCTAGCGCTGTGTACACTTAATTGCCTAAAATGTCAGCTTTGCTGGATGTCATTTAACCCGAATAGGAAGCTGCCCTTTAGATGCCATGGTGATATCGATAAACAAGAGTTTCAGCCGTCCCAGCTGCATTTAAAAATGAACCAATAAAAAACAAATCTGCTGAATTGCTTGATGCAATTATTGATTTTCAACATTTTAATTCACTTGAAAATGTTAAATAGGTTATGTTATAAATAAATTATTAAACATGGTTCCCTCTGTGAATTACAAGAAAGCTGAGTAGTAACTTTGAGAGCCTAGTCAGACAAGATTGAGGGGTACATCTTGTTTTTCTCCTGAAATCCCAAATAGAAATGCTTACTGTAGCTAAGCTAATTTAAACACAAAACACAGATATTAAGTACAGCATGTCGTTGCATCTGTTTTGGTATATTTGTCCACATCTGGTTTGGCTTCACAGTAAAACCAGTAGGCAAAATTATTCCTGGTCAGAGCACTATTTTTTTCCAATATTGCCTCCAGGTCCAGTGTATAAAACTTAGAGGGCTTTACTGACACATTATGGCAGATATGCAGTATAATATTCCTGACATTGTTTTGGTGAGTGTATATTCACCTGAAAATAAAAATCAGTGTTTTCATTACCTTAGAATGGGCCAATAATATCAACAGAGAGTGCAGTTCCTCTTCCACAGAGGCTGCCAAGTTGTTTCTACAGTAGCCCAGAATGGTCAAACCAAACACTTTCAAGTTTTTTTCAAGTTTTGCGGCCAGTGTAAATTAATCTAGTCTTGCAATACCAATAATCAGAGATCTTGCCACCTACTGATTGTCCTGGGATTTCTGAAAGCAAGGTTGTTGCGAGAACGAATGCTAACAGACCTATGCCCCATACATTTTTTCAAGGGCACACTTTATCAGAAATGATACTCTGCCCTCTTTCTCCTCAGTAGTAAGCACAGGGCCACCCTAAAGACTTTGGATTGGTTCTGCAATGTTTTTTTTTTTTTTTTTTTAACACCGCCCAGTTTTAGCAACAAAAGCCAGGAGATTGTCCTCAGTCTCTATTGAGCAAATTGCGTAGAGACTGACTTCTGAGTCTGTAGTTTCCCCTACAAGCTTGGAAAGGGAGGGCGAGGCAAGCAGGTTTCAGTTGGTTGCAATCTATAACCTCTGCACTAGATGCCACCAAATCCTACACAGTGTTTCTTTGAAATAGAAATGTGCTACCAATTGTATTTAGTTTTCTGCAGTTTTCCATTCTTATTGTGTACGGAATAGTGACTGCTCAATTAATGTACTCTGAGTTTTTGCCACTACAGGGACTATAAAGTAATGTTTCAATGACTCCACATGCTCTGAGTATCTCATAATCTACCAGGGAATGAGTATGCCAGAAGAGAGGGGGATGTGATACACATTTCACCCACAGGGGTGAGAATTCACCCCAGCTGTGACATTTAACATGGAATGACAAATCCCATTTGCACCCAGGCCTAATGGATGGTAATGCATATTGAGAGTTGGGGGCAGAAAGTTGGCTTTGAAAGGTAGCAACGTGTTGGTAAATTTAAAACATGCATGGAAGGGGCAAAACTAACTTTTTTGTCCAGCGAACTGATTAGTTAATGTTCAATTTTTGTCAGCCACTCAATAGATTACCAGTGTATTTTGACTGGTGATTGAATCAAATCTACCAGTCACTTGCATATTTTACCAGCATTTGGTTGGGGGCTGGTGCTTAATTTGAGCTCTGCATGCAGGCCTTAAAATATAATAGTCTTTGATTTTGTTTGTCGAAGGGAATTTATTCAACTGTCTAAGCTGTTTCTTTACTCTCTAAACTCCAGAGGGATGGTTGTGCACTTACCTACAAATACACCAGTAGTGTGAGTAAGATTGTGTTGAAAATGACCTTTTTATGCTTTATGTGTAATGTGCTCAGACATCCGCCCAACCTTTAGGGTGAGCATCTGTGATGGTATAATGGCCACTTGAGTAATTGGGTGATTTAATGCTTGAATGACTGGTGTATTGATTGGTTGCTTGACTGACTTACTGACACGCTGATTGATCTTTGCCTTCCAGGAGGAGCCATTTGTAATGGTGTCAGAGAATGTCCTGGGAAAACCAAAGAAGTACCAAGGCTATTCCATTGACGTCCTTGATGCTCTTTCCAACTATCTGGGCTTTAAGTATGAAATCTACGTCGCTCCAGACCACAAATATGGCAGCTTGCAGCCTGATGGTCAGTGGAACGGACTGATGGGTGAACTGGTCTTTAAGGTGAGGAGATAATAATAATAATTTACACACAGTACAGGCATAAAACACACATGAGCATGCTCAAGCACACGCTTACAATTCAAGAACAATAACATGAAATATTGGAGAACAATGGCATGGGTTGGATAAATGAGGATTTAAACTGCACAAAGAATATTCAAAGGGAGGGGCATTTGTTGCCCATTCGTGCACACACACTATGACGACAGGACAAGGAGTAGAAGCCTGTATGCAAGCAAGCACATGATGCCTGTCATCACTTTTGTGAAGAAAACTCAGGTTGAGTCCCATCATAACATTCCCTCTAGAAGTCATGTTACTTCAAAGGCAAATATTTGATTTAGGCTGGGTTAAATCTCTTGAAATTGGAGAGAGAAATTCAGACATGCATTCACTAACTCCTGCAGCATGTAGTCTGAAGTGGACTAGAGAGGTGCTGACCTCAAAGATTCAGAGCTGTGATATTGCATATTGGTGAAAACACAGCAGCTTTTTAATAATTTGTCTAGCTTCAAGTATCTTCAAGTGCTTGATGCATAACTACTGACAGACACTTGAACTTCTTCTGTGAAAAGTGGAGATGACGTTTCTCAAGAGAGTGTGAAGCTTTATAAACATGGATTTCACACAGATGAAGGGGCCTATAGAGGGCAATAAATTGGCGCAGTTGGATGATAAATGCTTGAACCATAACACAGCCGCCGTAGAGTATAGGTTAACTGAGGTAACGTTATCTTGTCTAAGTCATTAGCACAAAGTGCACCAATTGCCGTCCTGCTCAACAAACTTGTAAATCAATCTTTTGTGCTGCAAGGTTTATTGCTCTCAATTTAGATGCCAAAGCACTGTTGTCCAACATGCTGTAGATGCTTTCCATCGCAGATATGGACAGCATTGTCAAAATGCTGAATATCTTAGATATTCCATCTATTCGTCTTTAACTGTTTACTGCAGAAACATAGTAAGTACCAGACAAACAGAATGACAATAAGAAGACCTTTAAATGTGTGTAGTCTGGGTAGTGACACTGCATAGTCAAACATTTTGAGATCAATATCCCCATTAAAAGCAGAATTACTGCACTAACTCACCCTTTATTCTTTTCTGTAGAAAAGGCAATTTACACATTTTGTTTTACACATGGAAACATAACATGCATCTGAATATATCAAATATCTCATTTTTTCTCAGACCTCCTGTGTTCCTCTAGGGCCTTGGTTCCTTAAAACATTCATTGAGTGTTGTCATGCAAGGCCCCGTTAGCATTAAGCCTTGAGCTCACCTGTGTTTCTTAGAGTCACGCCATTCCGGTGTCCCCAAAATTATTCATGGATTGCTAAAATTGGATGCAACAAGGCCAAGGCAGAGATAACAACAATGGGCCTTTTTTCGCCACTTAATATGAGAACAAATAGAGGCAAGATTAAAGAAATATTTTGGCTAGGTACAATTTAAAGTGAGTTTACAAAGATCATTATTAATCCATCACCATAGCAATTAAATTATTCTTTTTACTGTGCTAGAAGGAGAGATTACAAAATATCTTGCATCCTAAAACAAGTTAGACTTTATTGCCTTCAAGACTAATTAATTCACACACCATATTGAAAATATGGAATGAAATTTGGACACAGCAAATGTAAGGTGTGGCATGAGTTTTACCTTTCAAATGATCAAGGTCAATGCAGGAAGTTAATAAGCAATTGTTAAATATCTCTCACATAGAATGCTTTTAGGACCTGAGATATCCCTGTAATGACAGAGGTTACTTACTGTATGTAACCCTCTTTTCTTGATTGTTGGTGTTCCCTAGTTCTTCTGGGCTGTGGGTAATAAGCAGGCTACAACATTTGTTTCTTTCTCTTTGTTTAATTCTCACCAACACGGTGAGACACAAAACACGCTGCAAGTTAGGGGTACAGCAACTTCTCCTCACCATTAAGCACAAGGCACTCCCTTGTGTATCCCTCATACCTGTCTCCACAAAAACAAGGGCAGGTAGGAACCAATTAGCTCATAACCAAGAGAATACAATGACTCCACTTAAACAGTGCACATGAACATACAAATGAAACAATATACAAAGTACTATAAATGACAATGAAATAATAATTTACAAGGAACTCAATAATGCTGTAAAAATATTATTACTTACATATAAATAATGTGCTTACTGCACTGCTTAATAAGAAATGCAAAATTACACAGTAACTTAAGTTATAAAAATAGCACTAAAATATAATGTGTGCAGTAATTACAGTTGCATGTATACTCAAAGATAGGGGTTCCCAAACATTTTCACGTCAAGGACCCCACAACACATGCACATTAGATAATGTACCCCCAATTTGAGAGGATTTTGTTTCCCCTTTGAATCAACTCTGAGTGGTCGTTTTTGTAGGTTTGAAATGAATAAAGTCTTCTAAGTCAATCAATGATCAAACTAGGATCACTATAATTTACAAACAAATAGACAACCCCCTAGCTTCCCTTGTTTTCCCAACTTCCAAAAGTGATAAAAGTTAAAATATAAAATATTATTTTCTGGGACCCCCTATCTCATACCCAATGACCCCTTTTGGTCCCTGGACCTCAGTTTAAAAACCAGCGCTTTCAACAAAACCTAGGGTGGCAGAATTGTTTCATCTGGCTCAACAGTGTGGCATGCTGTATTAGTGCCATTTTTGTTTTGCAAATTACATTCATGATAAATGAAGTAATTTGATACAGTAACATAAAGTGTAACATTATCTGAGGATCTCACCTCACTGCCACTGCAAAGGGATTCCTGCAAGTGTCAGCATTTCTTTTTCACACATAGCTGTACAGTTCCCTTCAGGGCATGTACGTCAAGTAAATTGACATACAGCAAGAAAACAAACACACACCAGCGATGAGGATCATAGAGCAAAACAGGCGAGCTTCTGTACAACAACAAAGCTAACTTAGCTTATGTTGCAGTAACATGACAAAACACCATCCAACCTGCTATACTCGTTATTTAGTTTGGCTTCAAATAAGGTTCAATGTTCACAAAGTTTCTCTTGACTGTCCCTCAATATTACACCATTCGTCCGACATGGCTCCAGCTTGTTCTAGTAGACACATTAGCTGTCAAATTGAACTGCTTAACCAACACAATAAACACTAAAGCAATATTAAACATGGCAAAACCTACAGCTTACGTCTTTGGAGTTGGGTCATGAACAGCCGGTATCGATGGGGTTTACAGGCCCTTGTGTTGCTTGTCGAATTCTTGAAGCATTGACTTATTTATTTAACACATATTGAAGTGAAAAACAAGAAGGAAAGAAAGAAAAAACATGACCATAGCAGTTGTTGTGTTTGCTTGCTCTCCCCTGTGGTTGGCTTTGTCAATAATGTGGTATTTCAAAATTGCAGTTAATACGACACACCTGGACAGAAGTACATTCTCTATACAGCAATTTAACCATCCTTATACATTTTATACAATAAAAACTGTGTGTATATGTGTTTGTGTGAGTGCACGCTCATATCTGCATGTGTGTAAAATGCCCTTTGATGTCCTCCTGGAATTGCACTAAGCTGCTGCACATTTTGTTCCTTCTCCCTAGGTCAAGGATGTTTTTATAGTGTCAGCATGTTTTCCCAGAAGTTTTCCTTGCCCTTACTTCATTATTTTCTTTTGGCTCTATGTCAGGCTTGAACATTTTTTAAGACTGCCCTCCTTCCCTTGACCTTGTACTTGTGTTCAGCCTTTGTATTCCACCCGATGCAACAGCTCGCAAAATGATAGAAAAATGCTTTAGGCACAATGCATATTTATGCACTCACAGACAAGCATAGGCTCTAAATAAACTGAACATGCAAATAATTTTGTTTTCCCCATCAGTCAGCAACAAGGTTTATCTCTCCAAAAACCCAATTATACCAGATAATTATTACCCAGAGTGCCCTCTGGAAGTTTCCATGTTGACTGACCACAGCAGTCAGTGTGGCAATTCATCTCCACTCACACACATACACACACAGACTTGCATGCATATCGTGTTGTCTCAACCAACAGGCATCCTGCAGGGTTTATCCCAATATTCTTCTTATGCAGTGTAAGTGACAATTTCTGCACATTTAAGCATTTTGTTTCCTCACTCGACTGTGAAATTAGCAGATTTTTTTGCCTACAGTGGATTAAAAATTTTGTTTGTTTTGTGTGTGCGCATGTGGGGATATGGATGTGGTGGGTAAGCATGCAAGTGCGTGTTTGTAAGTGTGTCATCAGTGTGTGTGTGTGTGTGTGTGTAGAGTGAGTGTAGGGCTTAGCATTTGCCTACAGAGTCACCTAACTTCTTACTGTCACTTGTTTCTAGCAGTGAAACAAATCTCATCATCGAACAAGTACATAATATTCTCACACTAGTATAGATTTCAAACACACATGCGCACACTCACAACAGCATCTTAAATTCTTGTTATGGTATAAGCAGATGTCTACAGCTGCTAGCCAAGCACTGGGGACTGAAAACATTTTAATTAGCCATCATTGTTTCTGCGTTTAAGCTGAGCTCATCCTATTTTTCTTGGCAGACACACTCACTCGCAGCTTCTTTTCAATGTAAAGTCTTTACACGTGAATAATTAAAGCAGTCATTAGTTGTCTCTTCAAAAAATTTGAAGAATTCCATGTGATGAGAAAGGCTTTAAATGTTTGTGGAGGCATATTGACACAAAAGCAGATCAAGGGATGCATGAATGAATGATTCAAAAGTCACACATCAAAAGATGTCCAGTCCATGCTGGGTTCACAGCGGGTTTACAAGACAGTACTTACATACTTATGTATAGTACAGAGGCAAAACAGAGGATAATGCACATGAGAATATCCATGCATGCTTACTTTTGGTTATTCTTTTCTTTTTGACCACTTTTTCTCTTTACATTTATTACTAAAGCAACACACAGCATTTAAGATATTTTGTCAGTCCATGTGAGGAGAAATATATTATCTGAGTACTCGCAGTCTGCAGGACCTTTTTTAAAAAAAAATGTGTTTGTTTGGAGCACTGCTTTATCTTCTACGCATTTGCTTGTATACAGGTGTGATAAAACCTTTCCCTGGAAAGTTTTGTAACAAAGTAACAAAACACATCTTCCTGATAGCATTTTTGCATTTAATTTGGATAAAAGCAATACATATTGTTGCCAAACACTGGCAACCCATTTTCATTTATCTACCAACAGCCCAGATGTTTCCAAGTCATAGTAAAGTTTCTTTGCATTCCGTATTTTAATGCATCAATTTTGATGATGGGACTTCAGGCACTTACCTATTTCTGGGTACAACAGTTCACATTTTTTAGCTGTGCTGCTCACCTACACAATTTCACAGTGTTGATACTTCAAACTCCTCTCTTACCCTCCGCCTCTTGCAGCGAGCCGATGTGGGACTTTCTGCCCTGACCATCACGCCTGAGCGAGAGAGCGTTGTGGACTTCACCACACGCTACATGGATTATTCTGTGGGTGTTCTGCTACGCAAGGCCGAACGCACCGTGGACATGTTTGCCTGCCTGGCGCCCTTCGACCTGTCACTGTGGGCGTGCATCGCGGGCACCGTGCTCCTCGTTGGCATCCTGGTGTACTTGCTCAACTGGCTCAACCCACCCCGGCTACCCATGGGATCTGTGTCCTCTACAACGCTGTACAATTCCATGTGGTTTGTGTACGGCTCCTTTGTACAACAAGGTAAGGAACAAATGGGATGGAGTGAAAAGCAAAATTGGACTACCTGATGAATCAGTGAATGAATGATTTTTTGGATGGTTAGAGCTGGCATAAACAGATGGCCCAAACTTGTGCAAAGTGGAGATTTTGTGTATGAAAAAACTGACAAAATTGCATTTGGAGGCTGAACTAAAACATTGTGGTTTTACATGATGACCCTGACTCCGTAGAATTAGAGGGAGGATGGAAGAAAGTATGTTTTTTTTTTAATATTTCCTCCGTTACACAGAGATTAATTTATTTAGAATAACCATATTTCATTGTGGACAACATACACAGGTCCTCCAATAATTTTGGATGAATGAGTTGGACTGGAAATTGATGTTGCACAATGTTACTCTTGCCCCTTTCTGTTTGGACAAAGAGAAACACAAGCATAGGACAAATGTAATGGATTGATTACTTGACCAAACAACAAGAATACATCACACATATAACACTCATTAATGCTTCTGTTAGTTCTCCAAGCAAGTGATTATGACACTTGAATCAATTTATCATGTTAAATGTCACAGTTGAAATTGGTCCGAAGCATTTAAATCAACTTAGTACTCATGGACTGTCCCTCAGATAAAACAGCCTGACGTGTTTCAGCACACGTACATTTAGACTGGTGGGACCTCTGTTGGTCTTCCTCACCCTAACCCTGGCCACTTCCCACAAGTATAATGAGCAAAGAATATATCACTTACATTGTGTATTTTTCATTTTTCAAGTGAAAAAACTCTGATCTGATCTGATCAGGTTGATTTTTGGCTGTGGACTCATCAAAAGGGTGTATTTTATTTGAATTTCACATTATCTTCCTGAATTCCATGTTACAAGAGAAAGAGCTGTGGTGCAACTGCCCCCTCTGTACTTTTGTCCGGGCTCTCACAAATATACAGCTACTTTGCAACAGCAAATGTATTTAATAAGAAACTAAATGTTTCCCAGATTCACTTTTGATATGTTTAACCAAGAGTATGATTATGTGGACTGGACAAAAAATTAACAATGAATATTAATTCACACTGTAATAATGTTGTTGTTTTTTTTCAAAAACATACTAGACAAAACCTGTTAGTAGTATATTATAGTAGTTTTAGAAGGCAAAAAGTCTTGAACTGTAAATGGCTAGAGAAAGTTAGTTATGGTATAAGTGAAGCCTGCATGTTGTTCATTTTTTCCTTTTAATGAAGTTCGTGGAGCTCTATAATTCTGGGGTTCCTCGAATTATTTGTTAATTTTCTCAGTTAATGATTCGTTCCCCAGCTGGCAACCAGAAGGTGCACAGTTGTTATTATTGAATATTTTGCCATAGGGATGCTGACTTTTACAACATATTTTATTTGCACGGTCCGTCACAAAGGTATAAGATAGAGAGATGATGGGAAGGGAGGGAAGCATAGATGAAAAAATGTGATTGCCAAAGCAATCTAATGTCAAAAATGTGAATTTTGAATTTAATAGCTGTCCTCTGGGTGTCATAAGTGTGGATTGACCTTTCGTGTTTGAGCACAATAGTCAAATGAGAACAAAAGGGAGGAGAGGTTTTGTTCCACATGGATTGAGTGGAGGATAATGACCTCATCCTGGTTATCTACCCAAAGATTTTCCAGAATCCATCGGGCCATGCTCAGGTGTGTAGATCAGACAATTGACACCTAGGGAAGGATTTAAATTTCATCAATGCAGGAACAGAGCCATGATGGGCAGAGGAAAGGGCAATGGGAACAGGGGGAAAAAATTCAAACTACATAAATGTGTGTCTGTTATCCATCTGCTTTGTGTGTTTCATTGAATATCCATATCTCAATAGGGTATAGTATGAAAGAGAGACACTAAATACATTCATATTCATAAATATAATATATAAAAACAGCTATCTTCCAATGAGCACAGGGTGCTCTTGCTATCATGCTGCCAGGAGTTGCAATAATTAATTTTTTAAGCTACATTAATTATGCAAATTTTAGGACCAATCTTTTTTTTTTTTTTCATTTTTTGTTTTTAATGCTGCCTGTGGAACATTTCAGGCCCTGAATAAGCAACTGATGAGCATTCCACCGTTTGGTAAATAATCCTCCATCTTGTGCTGCAGCTAATGGTGGTAATGATGATGATGATACATGCTAATTGCTGTTTGATATTCGCAATCGTTTCTCTTTTTAGCTGTAATTAACATTTTAGTCATGGCATCATTAGAGAGAAAAAAGAGAGAGAGAAAAAGGAGCTAATTCTTCAAGAGTGGGTTTGTCCTTTTTGTGTGTATACATCAGTGTGTAAGGTTCTGTGGTGGGTATATACTGCACAGTATGTGTAAGGGTGTGTGTTATTTCATGTGGCATCAGGTGCATCTTGTTCATCTGAGAAGAGCTGTGCTTTAGCCACAGGTAATTCGTTTCTGATTTGGCTAGCCAGAAATATCTCTCACAAAATTAACTGAGCATGAACAGACTACTGCCACAAGGCTAAGTGGGTCGACCTTCACTAGCTTTAAAAGTCACCTGGAATCTGGTTTATTTCCATCCATGCAACCGTTTTGTAAAGCAGAGGTCTCCTTTTTTAGACTCACAATGACTTAGATGTTCGTCAAGGCCGTGTGCTTTCATAGGCAGACGCAGCCACTTGTCATTCAAAACAAGCACGCCTCTTCTCATTTCACCCAGCAGCAAAGAGGGCGGTCTGGTGAGACATCTCACTCGTATTGCCAGACAAGCTTATCTCGATGACTGACTCCCAGCCCCCTCACACAGAAGTGTGTGGATTAGCCAGGTCCACAGAGGAGCCCACGCTCAGGACAGCATGAGCAAGGCTCGGAGACATGACATCCAAGATATAAAACCGTGCAAATGTGAGTGGCGGTGCCCAGCTGTCTGCAGCACAGATACCCTGGACAGGGCCCAAGAGGTCACAAGACCCCTGGTGGAATGTGCCCACAGCCCAGCCAGACCCAGGGGCTAGTTTCACAAAGATGACTTGATACAACAGTCAGACTTCAGATACACATCTAAATTCATCTGTTGCACAAAGCAGTTTAGTTCTTTACTATCTTGAGTAGGCCTATGGCACAATGAACTTTGGTTAAATTAACTACAACCAGCCACTCAGCTCTGTTTACCCCAGCAGCAAATATGTGTCTTTTGGAGGAATTCAACAGTTACAACAATATTTTATTTGTAAAGTTTGGCGAAGAGTGTAACAATACCAAAAACAATCTCATATAGAAAAAAATTGCAATGACTGTAAAGAGAATGAATGCCACCATTGAGAGGAGCATCAAAGATGCTTCCAAAAAATATAGCAGTATGGTACAAGACACAACAACAATGTTAGCAAACAACAAAGAGCCATGTTTTCCTCTTTTTTGTTGTTGGGCACTACTGGTTAGTTGGTGACACTGATTGTTACCGTGGTAACATGGGTCTTCAGCCTGAGTTAGTCTGGGGGTAAGAAGTCTAATCTTTCTGGCTTATAGTCAGTCAGTCTTTATTTTTGTGAAATGGTGTAACTTGCAATAGACTAATCAATGAGCAAAATTTAGACTAGTCTAAAATATCTTTGCCACACCAGCCCCTGAAGGGCTGAGCTGGAATAGGCCAATGTAACAGCATCCACTATCCACTGAGAAAGTTTTTCTTTCGTGATGGGTTTACTCCTGTGGGCCTAAGCCCAGGACACAAACAACTGATTCCCTTTGCCAAGGGCCCGTGTTCTTTCCACTTAAGAATGCAAAGCACAAACTGCACAGCAGCTGCTGTTTCGTAGTCCCATAAAGTGGCAGCAGAAAGGGTGGCCAGGTCCATTGATGAACAAGGATTGGCCACCTTTGGGATGAAAGCAGTATTAGGCTTCACAGTCACCTGAAGGTACATGTATCCAGGAGTGAACTGAATCCAAGCGGGGGGGTGCATTGTGCCAGACAGAGTGGAGAGTGGGACAGAGTGGAGGTGAACATCACTCCACAACATCAGTTTTTCCCCCAATGGTGAAGTGCAAGTGTGCATGACACCAACACTATGTTCTGTCTTGGTGTTGACGCACTTTACCCCCCACAAATTTTTTTTGCCACAAAACCTCTGCCGTTCTGAGCATGTAAAACTCGTATCTCCTGAGATACTTGTTTAACACATGCAGGTCCAGGATGGGGTGTATACTGTTTCCGTCCGGGATCAAGAAATTCATATGGCGAATATTTCTCCCTGTGACACCCACGCCGATTGATTGTAATGAAGAGATGCTGAAGCCCCCTGGCTAGCATACTCAACACCCATTTTGACATGTGCATGGTTTCCAACTCTCTTTTCTTAAATATAAAGAAGAGTGAAGTGCACCATAATCTTTAGGAACATCTTTTGGCTGTACAGTGCTGCCCTCTGTTGGCAGACAGCAGTCGGTGTCTAGAGTTGTGACTACACATGAGCATGCCGATACACTCGGGACAGCTGGACTGAGCTGTTTAACTCCAGGGAGGGCAGTGATATAGAGGAAAACACAATGTTTTGCAATGTTGTGTTTATGTTTATTTTCTTATGAAAAGTTGTACCACTGCGCTCTTGGCTGTGTGCCGTGATGCTTCAGTGAACAAACACTTACTTCGACAAAGTGTGTGTGAGTGCTTGGGAGACTTAAGTGTGGCACGGAACAATCCAACACTTGAACTGAGTTTCTTCACCAACTGAACTCTGAGCCCACATGTCACAGAAAGGGAGTGATGGCGCTGGGGAAGTTTTTTTGGGGACACACTGGTGATGTTCGCTCTGGCCTGAAGACAGTAAAGCTAATTAGTCTTGACAGAGGCAGAGAGAAGCTTAGCTTCTGAAGTGAGAGGAGGTGATTGAATGACAAGTTTTCCCACATCGATCATATGTAAAGGCAGAGGGCCTGAACACAGAGGCCGTTACTGCCAGCCACTTAGGGCTGGCATAATGGTATATGATACATGACGGGTCATATCCCATAGTGACACTTTGAAAAAGTGTTGTGAAAGAGAAGCAATTATAAAACTGGAAGAGTGTACTCAGTAGAGTGAAGATTCCTGCCAGGCAGCAGATGGTGAAGCACCTACTGCAATGCCACCGCAACTGCCAGATGCAACTAGCAGAGATTGGCAAAGTTCCACCAACATTTACATGACCCCAACATACATTGTCACTAGCTGAAACAAGATTTCAAACTGAAACAGTTGTTCATCACTTGCAACTGGTTAAGAAGAGTGAGAATTCAGCAGTCATTGGTCGTATAAAACAGAGCAGGGTTAGAATTACTGCCTTGCATTTGTATATCTCCACCAACCAGTCAAGTTGCAGTTTACATCCATGTCTTTCCAGACTCATATAATCTGTTTAGTGAAGACTTTGAAGAAATGTAATATTGAACCTACCACTATGTTGACCTGTAACTTTGATAGCAAGCCCAAAAATGTTTGATTGCAGAGGCTCATCTGAGTTAGGTTTCATTTTCTCCATCCTGAACCCCTCCTACCAGACAAGCAGCATGCGATTCATGTGCACGTGCAACAATTTATCGAGGCAGCCTTGAGTGAGCATGGACCAACAGCCATCAGGTGTGTGTAATAAAGCAGATACCTGACAGTACAACAGCGACAGAGGAGAGGAACTTGTTCAGGGGGAGAAAAGCAGGCTTGTCATGGTTTGGCTGCGGCAGGACATGACTGCATATGACATCTTGGTTTATGGCGGAAAATTGTTTAGTGAAGTCACCGTGACCTTTGACCACCAGGATCTAATCAATTAATCTATGGGTTCAAGTGAACATTTGTGTCAAGTTAAAAGAAATTCCTTCAATTTCTTCTTTCTTGAAATATCGCGTTCACAAGAAGGGGATTTCCTGAAAATATAATGCTTGTGTCCATGAAAACATAAAAGTCATAAAAAGGTTTTTCATAGTTTTTCAAGGTTTTTTAAAATTCTGAATGATAGTGGTCCTCCAGCATACAGCCATGAATGTCCACAAAGAATTTCAGCTGATCAGTTCAATTATATTCGAGATTAGCTGCGGACGAGGTGAAGTTCCAAACATCACGCACATATGGAGGTGATTACGTGATCTTACATGATCCCCTCTGGGCTACACCTGGTGGGTATACTTAAACTATATCTTGACTGACAAATTAGGCTTAATTTGAAAAACTACAAACTCAACTTACGTCAGTGTCAAAAACGTATAAACACACAAATATACATGCGTATACACCGAATATTCATGCAGCAGTTCTCTCACAGCACCTGTATGACCTTTATGTTTCACAATGAAATATTACCCTTCGGGAAAATTGATTCACATGCAAAGACACACACACCCACAGCAGGAGGGAGCTGGAGATGAGTGATGAGAGCGAATAGTCAAACATGATGCCATAGCTTTGCTTTTGGCTGTATCACTTTGAGAGGGTGAGAGGAGAGAGAGGGAGACGCAGAGGGATTACACTGATTTGTTTTTTCTCAACCTCTCTCCTTTCTTTTCTTCCTCCTTTCTCTACCTTTGACAGTTTCCTACCATCCACTTCCCTTTCTTACTTCCATTTTTCTTTTTTGGTTCTTTTGTCCTTTCTCTTCATCTTTAGTGCTTTCTTCCATCATCCCTCCATCACTTTCTCTTCACATGTCCCCGTCTTTTACCCTCCATCTCACCTTTCTTTCCTAGTCTTTGTGGTGATTCTTCTTCTCTTTTTTTTTACTTCAGCACTCCTATCTTGCTCATCTGGGCCAAAGTAGCAGCCAATTGACTGTTTGTTTACAACCTCACCCACTGGTCTCTCTGTCCGCTGTTTGTTCCAGTAGAGGGGGAGACACATAAAGGAAGTCAGAGAGGGAATGGGAATAGTGGGGAAAATGTCTGCACTCTGTACTACAGACTATGTCTAATTGGTCTCAAGGAGAGAGACAAAATGAAGGGGAAGAAGGCAGGAGAGGGGAAGGGGTAAAGAGACACAATAAGAAGGACTGCATTTGTCAAAACCTGCTGGTTGGCTCTATAATATGTTAACCGACACATCAAAGGTCTAATAACAATGTGGGGTTCTGTTTTTATTATTCAACAGTAATACAGCAACTCCTCAAACAAAAGAACACCTCAAAGAGCAACTTTGACAGGAAGACAATATTAAACAGTTGTTCAGAGACATATTTTTTATGCAGCAAGAATCCTGAAAAAATAAATAAAAAGTCACAAGTCCCACACGCATACATAATAACCTCAGCTTAGTAATTGTGAGCAACATTAAATATTGACAAAATGCTGTGATTGTTTACCTCCAATATTTGAAAAAGAGGCAGAAAAGGAGATTGAACATAAATTTATACAATGCCAACTTTACAAGCAACCATCAGGTAAAGGGTGTAAAAGGTGGATATACAGCACACTCCATCAGAACAAGGTCACCACCACATCAGCCAACAAGACAAAAAGTTGTACATACAGTACTTTAAAGTGCAGTAAACCTGTTGAAGGAGAGAACTTTAAGGTCAAGTGGTGTTTGGTGCAAAAGATGAATAAATAAGCAATAGAAAATATAATATAGCATTTACTTGTAGCACATAGATTGATCCTGCGACTGTGTTGAACACTAACTGTGCAACTCAACAAACATGCAGTTGAGGTGGCCAATGGGAGAGACCATCTGTCTGCACACATCTGTTTTGGATGTTGTTCAGAACTTCATTCTGGTTTTTGTCTTCTTTTCAAAGCAGAGCACATCTCCATTGCTGACAAGACAAATGTGATTTGGGTATTTTATCAGTGAACACACACAGTGGCTATGTTTATTTGCACAAAATATTCTGGCTTTTGCTCTTATTCTGCAAAAGACAATATTCCAACTAAACTGTTTACATGGCTAATGAAAATGAATATTCCACTAATATTCTCATCTGCATGCAGCCGTGCATGCATACTCCGATTAACGTAATGACATATATCCACATTCTTATATTATGTATCATATCTAGAGCATGCCAAAGCAAATACAAACGCCTGTTGACATCTACCCCAGCCTTGCACACTGTTAGCCAGTGGTTTGTTTGCAACGCACAGTGCTAACTGTAAACAGGCAAGAGGACGTGTGGGTCCGCACCATTTCCATGCCAGCATATGCCTATGGTGCACCAGGTAGACAGAGTCTGTACACCAACAGCATCTCAGCACGTCTGGCACATGGCTGATACGAACACAAACAAGGCAAAGGAGATTTATAAGACTGAGAACTGATGAATGACATTCAGGCTCACATAAGATCATATTGTGAACATTACTGCCGTGTTAGCCATTGTTTGTCAGCTAGGAAAGCTACGATGGCTTTTGTCCAGAAGACCAAAGAAAATTGTTTGTTTTGTCAGATGACAGTAACATGGTTGCTGCCTCCAGTTAACGGATTACATTCTGTTTCAGCAATTTTCTTGGCCTTCACTGTGACATATTAAGTAGCGCACCAGCACGCTGAAATGAAGCGCACCCTATGTCACAAACTGCGCTAAAAACCCCAATTGAGACGCATATTTCAAATGTGCTGTATGCATGTTCAAAGAATGATCTTAAAACCTGAATAATTTTTGCATGTTCCACTTCTTAATCAGAAAATGCTAGATTCTGAAGAATACCCAATTGGAAATACCCAAACAGAATAGATATATGGAGTAATGATCTGTACCAAATTTTTAATATGCTCATGTTCTGAACAGTAGTGGAAGATTCGTGTGCATGTAAACATGCTGATTGTGAGAAGCACGAATATGGCTAAAATATTTGCAGGTCATAAGATAAGATCTCAGAACATAACAACATCACAGTGCACATAAATGTATGCAAAAACAAACAAATAAGTGCAGCAGACAGTGAGCCTGGGTCGCAAGCAGAGCAGAGCCACCAGAGACAGATCACACAAAAGTTAAATGAGAGCTGGAGACACAATGAAGTATGTAAGTAGTGTATCTAGAGGGGATGTGATTTAAAGAGGATGTGAAATGTTTCCTAAGGAGATTAATTTTCAGTTTCAGTTGGGTTACTCTTCAGCCCTGGCTGAGGTAGGAAGGTCATTCCAATATTTTTCAGAGCCAGGAGGGAGGAGAGTCAAGGCTGGGATGAGTGATTACCAGGTCACATTATTAGGGGAGTCAGGCAGACAACATTAGCAGAGTCCAGGGCATTGACTAGTTGGTATGTACAGCTCGGAGGAATGGGAATGTGCACTCATTTTCAGTCTTGTACACCAGGTTTTGGATTTGAAATGGGCCACCGCAGGCGGTCAGAGGAGGGAGAGCAGGACGAGGGTGATATGCAAGAATTCAGGGAGATAGAAAACAAGACAGCCTGTAGCAGTGTGGACGAGTCGTGGGGAGTGTGGTCAGAGGAAAGTTGCATCTCCTCAGATAGAAGTTTCAACAAGCTGAGCAGAAGTGCTGAAAAGGAAATAACTCCTTTATTCAGTGTTGTGTGTAATTGTGAACCAACAGGAACAGAAGAATATGCTTGAAAGCAAAAAAGCCTTTGCAAGACGGACACAGTCATACATGGCGTGGAATGAAAGTGTTATTCGTCGTTGGAAGATGATAATGCTGTTCAAATTACAGCCTGTAAAGTGGATTAAACATAATTTTCTACGGATATTGGAGGCAGAATAAAACCAAAGGCAAATTAAAGTGACCATTTGTTCCTGTATTTGAGTCATCTGGGGAATTCTATTGAATATCCCAAGTAAATGCAGTAATGATGCAATTAATTTATGATCCGTTTCATTAAAAGCAAACCTTAAAGTGCCACAAGAAAAACATGATTCTAAGAGGAAAGAAAGTAAGATAAAGGAAGCCAAAAAATCCACAGTAAAAGCAGTGGAAAGATAATTTAGCAGTCTAAAGGAAAACATCTCGCTGCGGAGAGAGTTTTAGACTGAACACTCAGGGTCTGAGGTGCCCTCAGGTGTTGCTCAGGTAGTATGTTCAACAGCCAGAGAGCATCTGCAACAGATTACATTTGGAAACCGCAACAACTGTGCTACTCTTTTTTTTAGTGTTTCTTTCAAATTTATTTATTTACTTTTGGTGCAAAGCTGCTCCCTCCTGAGCAAGAGGAAAACTGAAGTGGCCTCAGTTATCAAATGGACTGTGAACTCTGCTGTAATTGAAATGTGCAAACAGGCGACGGAAGCTGGCAGTCAAAGGAGGCATCTCTGCTGACGTGTACCTGTGTAGGAGGCAGAGACGTGCTGTTACGCAAGTCGGACTTGTTGAGGAGAGAGGAAAATTAAACTAAGAGAGACAGAGTGTGAGAGCGGACCCCGTTCCTCCGTCCCATTTCCTGTTTCGATACCTCCCTGTCTCCCTCCATCTGTCTCACCGTCTCTCCACTTCCTCTTCCTCTCCTGTCCTGACTCCTAAGTTTTGCCAGCATGTTTGAGATAAAGTAAAACAGTCAAAAGCAAAACTCTGCTGTCACACTGGATATTTGTCTTTCACAAATCTTTCCCTGCTTTGCTTTCTGGTGTTCTCCCCTAATTAATGTCCTAACCAGTAGGGGAGGAGAAAGACACTGTGGAGAAACAGACTGTGTTTTTGTGTGAGCGTGTGAACATTTGTGTGTTATCTTAGCATGCAGCCCCACTGCCAGCGTGAGTGCTGCTGTCTCTCAATTAGAGCTAACTTTGTGGGAAATGCATACACAGTCACACACATACACACAGTGAATGACTTGTTTTCACTGTATGAATAACTTGCACAGACACATAAATACAAACACACACAGTCAGGGCCATAGGCCATAATCAACACTTTCATCTTTCCATCTGCTGCTGTAAGTGTCTCTCTGTCTTTCCTTCTTTTTTTGTTTTCCTCTCACACACTCTGCACCTCCTTATTTCCACTGTCCCCTGCTGTGCATCCGTCTCTGACTACACTTAGAAATAAAAGTGCTCACTAGAGCCATGAAGGGTTCTTCAGCTTGTCTTCATAGGAGAAACCGTTTTGGTTCCTGGTAGAATCTTTTATAAAAGGTTCCACTCTGAACCCTTTCAAAGAGTTCTACCTAGAACCCAACATAAATGGTTATACCCAGAACCATCTGTGAAAGATTTCACTCACATCCCCTAATAGAGATTCCACAGTAAACCATTTTATGGTGCAATGGTTCCACCAAGAACCCGCTCTGGGGGTTGTATCTGGAACCTTATCATTTTCTAAGGGTGCTAACAAGAACCCACCCGGGGCGTTCTACCGTGAACCCTTTAATATTTGTATTTCTAGGGTTTCATGTAGGCCCCACGCAGGAGGTTACAAATGATGTTACAAAGAACCTTTGCCAAGTTCCACCTAGAACCCAGCATAAAGGGTTGTATCTGTGAAAGATTTCACTCAGAACCCTCTCTGTGGGTTGTGTCCAGAACCTTTCCATTTTCTAAGGGTATCCCTATAGTTTTATGTAGAACCCACCCAGCAGGTTCTACCAGTACCCCTTTTTATATTACTGTTCCTACGGTTTTGTCTAGAACCCCCCAAGGGGGTTTTTAATGGAACCCTTGGTCCTACAAAGAATAAACTCCCTTCCTCAAAAAATGATTCTTCACAAGCAAATGGTTCCGGTTAGAACCATAACCCTTCAGGAAGAACCCTTATTTCCAAGAGTGTATGTCTGCAAGTGGGATGGAGAGTGTGTGTTCTTTTCACAGCCTTGTTGTAGCACCATATAGAAAACAACCCAATTGTTTCTCTGTTTCCTTCCTCCCTCCTTTGTTTCATCCCTCACTTCTCTCCATTCTCCAATTCTTTCTACTTACTGCTGAGTTTTCTCAATGTGAGCTGCGTTCACATTCAGCACTCCCCGTTCTCACTCTTGCCTCCCTCCATGTGTCTCTCCCTCCATCATTATCTCTGTTTCTGCTGTGCCATACTGCTGGGAATCCAACGTTATCATCATTTTCCTGCTCTCTTCTTCTCTTTTTCTCCCTCTCTTCCTCTCTTTATGACTCCCTCTAATCCATTATCCCTCTCTAACGACTCTGTTGTGCTGCTGTGAAGTGGACCCAACTTTAGGACTCGCATCCCTCCTGACTGTGCCCCTCTATCACTCCATCTCTCCTCCCTCTCTTCTTCTCTCTGTCCCTCTCAGAGTCTCTTTGTGGCTACAGAGATGTGCCACTGTGAAAAGAGACCGTCTCTCAGCAGTTCCATTAAATGCGTGTCTCTCTCCTGCTCTTTCTTCCACTCTGTGCTCTCTTGTTTCTGTCACAGTTGCTTCCTTTCCTTCTCCCCTCTTTCTCCTTGCCCTCCCTCTGACCACTACTTTCTTACAGCTCACATGTTAGGATATCCAGCTGTTACTAGTTCAGCCACATCTCGTTCAAACCTGCTTTCATCCCTTCTGCCCTCCATGCAGTCTGTCCATCCGTCCACCATAAGCACTTCCCTGCTTCAGTGGTGGAAAGTAACTAAGTACATTTACTCATGTACCATACCTCAGAATGATTGATGGTACTTGTAATTTACTTGGGTATTTTCAGGATTAAGTATGGAAGTATTGTTCTTACAAAATACATTAGACACTGAAAAACCCAATAGCATAACTGTAAATTAGTTAGCTACATCTCAACCAGAAACATGTCTGCTACTTCAAAACCAAGGACAGCACCAATGATTCATCAATATACAGAACAGGTAGGCTTATGATATTTCAGAGCCATGGTTTGGGTCAAAGATTCAAACTTACACAAACCTCAGTCAGATGAAGGATCAGTGAGTATGACAGACTAGACTGAAAACTACTGCTCTCTCTGCTACTGTGGATGGCAGGTTAACAAGGGGGGTGTATTGTCATCATTTTTCATCATAGCCACTTTAAGTAAGGATCCGAATATATTACTTCCTCCACTACTGTCCCTGTAAATCCTCAATCCAGTTTCAGTAATTCTTCATTATATGGTGACCCATGACGTGGCCACAATATGATTACAAAGTGTAGAAGACATGAAAATTTACCACTCAAAAGATGGATTTGGGGTGCTAAAACACATCTCTACGCTGGTTAAAATCATGGCAAACATGACGGATTCAAAAAGCATAACAAAGTGATATTCAACAGTTGCAGTCCTTGTTCTAAGAGGCATGTAAAGTAATTGTGAAATGGAAATGAGCTTCCTGTTTGTGTTTTCTGATTGTTGTCATAGGGCAACAGAATTGGCCTTTAAGTTTAATTACCCAGCCTCTTTCCCGCTGGTGGAGACAGGAGCTGCAGCCACCAGCTAAAATATCCGTTTCATATTACCCAGCATGCTTGCGTTACACATGTCAGGGTGTAATGTATGTGTTGACTCTCACATGCTGTTAACACTCGCTCCCACTTTCTCTCTGTCTACATTAAATGTTTAATCATGCTGGTTAAGTTCCATGAACGAAATGTTTCCTGCTGCTTTTGCAGTAAATATCACTTTCGGCTGGAGACAGAGCGACCCGGACGGATAGACTGAGGGATACACCGCAAACATTAGAATATATATAACACTCATCCTTGCCTGTGTTTTACTGTGCAGATTGTAGGGACGCTGACTGAAGATTTGTAACCTTCCATAAAATATATATCCGCCAAAGCAGCCCTGAGGCACACTGAAATTGGCTGGTCTTCTTCCACCCAGATTCTTTCACCAGGGAGTCAGCGAAGCTGTAGCTATCAGGGACAGTAATGAGGAGGGCGGCCTAATTGTAATACAAGCATATTTATTTTGGGCTCTCTGTTGTTAACGGGCTCAGATAAACAGACCAAGTGAATTACATTTATTTCCCAGTGAGTGTGTTGTAAAGGTCAGGCTTTGAGCAGAATGCAAGTGGGATAAACAATAGATTTAAGTGCTTCTTGATAGATGTTGTGCTCACAGCAACTTTTTCTCAGAATTTTATTAAAGCTATCATATTTCCACATTAAAATGTCTAAAAACTCTGGATATATGTTTCTAACAATGTTCAAATGCAGAGAAATCCATAATTTATTCAAGGTAATGATTTGCTTCCTGCTAGTGAGTTGCTGACTAGTTGCTATAACTTCTGGGGAAAACATGTCGGATACGTCAGAGACTGAGGAAGGAAGCTGGCGAATGTGACTGAATGTACTGTGAATAAAACTTTAATATTACCTCATCCATGAACACAATTTGTGCCTGAGTCATGTCAGATAGATTTTCATCAGCTGTGGTGGTTGTTTAACAGTAAAGAAAATAATTCCCATGATCCCACGCTACTTCACAACATTATCAAATTATGTCCATTGCTATGGCTAGACCCCTTGCAGCAGAACACACATGTTATATGTTTACTATACATTTTGTTTAGGGGTATCTGATGGGTAAATGTAGAAACTGATGCCTGAAAAGGCAAACAAGAAAGCTGACAATGTATTGAATGACTCAACATAATGGATTGGACAATTAGTTACTGAAGCTCTACTGACTCAGGATCAATAAGACATGGAGAATGGTGTAACTTTCAACTAGCACTGTCAAAAATGCAATAGAGATAAAGAATAGATCTACTGGCTCCTTTTTTCATCAACAAAAGGCATGGCAACAAATTAAGTCCTTATTTCCCTCAATAACCCTCAGTGAATCCAGATAATTGCAAGATTTATGTGATCATTTATGTTAACAAGGCAACCCCCTCTTTACCAACCCCCAGCAAAACTCCAAAGGAGCTCAGCCAGATGGAAGAAGAAAGAGAAAAGGAGAAATAGAAGATAGGTCAGTCAAAAGAGATAAAACAGTGGGAGAGCAGAGTGCTGCACACCTTGTTAGACACCTTGTTAGTGCTCAGTCAGTCATTATAGTGACTGCTGAGGCAGGACTGTATAATAATAGAGAGGGTTGGAAAGAAAGACAGAATAGCTCAATTTTTCATGGTGGCCAAACCAACATGTTAGCCAGTGTTATGAATGGAAATAAACACACTACAAACTAGAGGGCGGACGAGGGAGGCAAGGAGGTGGATATAGAGGACCAGAAACAATGCTGTGGGCAAGAAGAAACCAGAACACATAATAACATACTGCTGTACCTCGTTATATCAGTCTTGTGGGGCACAGAAAGGTCATACTGGAGGCACAACATGTGATTCAAATCCAAACAAGGAATAACATCACTTGCCTCCTGAATCTGATCAGATAGTTGGAGCTGGAAACGTGTGAAAGTCAGTGTCTGTGTGATGTGCAGTATCTGTTCAGATTTTTATTGTTGTCACGTGTCACCAGCTTTATTGAGATTAAGTTAGTAAATGCAAGTGCAGTTGCCTTAATTAGAATTATGTGGAGAACTCTGTGCACTGTGCTGTCAGTTGAAGCTAGTTTATCATTGTCAGTTTGCACAGTGAGAATTAGCACCTGTCTTCTATATTAGCTATATCAGTGTAATTATTTTTAATTTTTCTTGAGAAAAGGAGTTAAGAGATTTATTTATGACAGCTGGTTTTTCACTCTGCCTTCAAATGTGGCCATTTGGAACATTTCTAACCACATTTGATTTCCAGTGAGATAGCATAAGATATTCTTTTTAGCATAACCTGACCCTTAGGATGTGGCTGATAATTAACATTTTTCTGTAGATGGCAGTCAGCACACCCCCAATTTGGGGAAGCAGCATAGTCCTATAGTAGGATATCTAAGAGTCTAAAAACATCTACGTATATCAGTTAATATATGCTGTATTTAGAATATTTTCAGCACCTTGCTGTCTGACAGTCTTTTCTGATTGGGAACTGCTGTTATGTAAGCCAAATATCCTTCTCTCCAAACTTTTTTTTCCATTAGCAAAATCAGCTATTTCACCTTACAGACTGCTGGAGCTGCTGGTAAAGTTAGTTTGGATTCACCAAAGTCACATAACACAAATAAACTAACAGATCAGGCAATGGTAGACCAAAATGGTAAAATTTTAAGTGGCCATAATACCTTTTGTTGCTGACCCCTCTCTACAGCAGTACATCACTTAGCTTCTATGTTGGTACTCCTGTCTGCTTCTCCAAACTGAGGACATGTCACTTGCTATATACTGTAGGTGATACACTGACTAGCGATACACACAACCCCACTTTGAAAAAGTTGTGCTATCCCTTTAAAGTTTCCCTACAGTACTTTGATTTCTTCAAGCACTGTGTTTGACAGTCCCATCTTCTCATCTAGTCAACATATTGGCATACAGCAGGTACTATTTGCCTGAAATATTAGATTACTGTGTTTCACTTAACCTTGAGTGTGGATGACAGGATGTTTTTTTTCCTGCTCAAAATTAAAGAGGAGAGCTGAAATTACAATCTCCAATCATCACCGACTTTAAAGAATCACTTTATGACAAGCCAGCTAATGTTGTTTTGAATAAGTAAAGCTTTGTGCTCACCTGACACCACAACTGCTGGTAGACTATATGAAGTTTATAATTATATTAATTAAGTCATTTTTCGTGACTGTTCTGTTGGTTGCTCTTATTAACAGCATTGACTGACTGAACTGTAAGATAATAAACAGCTTTACATTAACAATTTTGCTCCAGGGCTAAATGGAACAAATTTGAAATTGAGGGGAAATATAATGAACAGAATGTTTTCCTCTTAACTAGTTGAATTAAAAGGCCCCTTTGTCTCACGGCCATAGAACGGTCGATGGATTATGTGTGGTTGTGTGTGTGTTTGTCAGTGGTGTGTGAGAGACTAACAATGTGCAGCACAAAGTATGCAGCTGAGTGTGTGTGCACTCACAACAATAAGTCGCATTTGTCTGTGGGGAAACATCAGTTTTCATTAGGAATGTGACGTCTGCAGAGGTGAGAAGGGAGGGTGCGAGCATGGCAAATTGCGTGTTATTGGTCTCCAGCGAAAGAGGAAGTGAGAGGAAAATAGTGTTTAGAAGTGCAGGATTTTTTTTTCTAACCATGAGAAGAGAGAGCACTTGTTAAAACTATTCTCTGAGGTCTTGCCCAGCTACATTCTTTTTCACATTACCTTTCTGTTCTCTACAGATGAGGACCACTTCACAACCTAATCAAATGTGGCAAAATGCAATTATGCACTCCAACTTACAAAAAAGAAACCAGGCTCACTTTTAGCCAATCAGAGCATTAATTGCCACACATGCCTTTTAGCTGAGTTTCCATAATCAATATCATTTTAAACTGTGGACTCATGATTCATATCTGTTCTGACAAAACTACTCAGTGTAATAAAGCCAGTGAACCCTAGCGTAAAGTAGGGTGAGAACAGGGAGACAGGGAACAATGGGAGTGAAAAAGGAAAGTGAGAAACTTTGTGGAGATGGTAACAGCTCAACATGTAGTGATGAGGTGTCAAGAAACAGGGCGAGAGACTCGCTGTCATCCTTCGCCTCTGTCCTCTGAGTGCTCTTTAAGAGACAAGGGTGAAACAGTTTTCTAGCCAGTTGAAAAAAGTCAAGAATCAGTGACAGTTTTGCATGGTGTGCTTACTGTGTTTTTATGTGTATATCACACACATTGACATGTATGCAAAGCTCTCTTGTTGTACTTTGCGCTTAATAATGTGCCACATATTTTCAATGGGAGACAGGTCTGGACTGCAGGCAGGCCAGTCTAATACTCCAACTCTTTTACTATGAAGACACACTGTTGTTAAAGGTGAAGAAGGTATCTTGGCATTAGGGGTGGGCGGTATAGGCGGTACAACAGTAGAAACGATATGAATTTGGCCAACGGTAGAGATTTTGACTATACCGGCCTACCGCGATATAAAGAAGTAATCAGGTTAGCAGGGAGAATTTGTAACGTTTGTTTTTTACCAGGGCTGTCAAAGTTAATGCAAATTCCTTTTAACGCTATTTTTTTAACGCGCGTTAACGCACGTTCTGTTATATTGGCCTCATCAATAGTTTGAATCAGCTGACAGCTGCGAAGACGCGAGCTTCTGTCTCCCGACACTGTAAACGGGCTTGTCTGTGTAAGCAACTGGCTCAGCGCAAAGAAACAGAATAAGAGGTCGACTGCTGAAACCAGGTAAAAGAGAGAGAGAGAGAGAGAGAGAGAGAGAGAGAGAGAGAGAGAGAGAAAATATGGACAGATGTGTCGACTTGATATAAAAAACTTTCATGATCATGAATCATGTTATTAACGTGCACACCTGTGGTGCGTGATTTTTTTTTTACTCCAAGTCTGATTTAAGTGAA